>JAKKIK010002697.1:0-10215 GCA_024500135.1 Heterodera carotae
AGCGGGACTAAAAAGCCCGTTTTACCGGGCGGCCCGGTCCCGGTCGCATCTCAAAAAAAACCGGGACCGGGCGGCCCGGTAAAAGCCCGGCGGGCTCCCGGGCCCGTCCGGTCTCTACTTAAAACAATGGTTTCTAAAAAATTTTGGACAAACAGAAAAAAAACTTTGACCATAAAAGGAAAGACAAAAAAAAATTTCTCATTTTGATTTCTTTGTCCAAATGTTTTTTTTTGAATACAGTAATAGTATATCATAGTTATTAAAACTTTAACAGTTGGAAAAAACATAAATCATTAACTTTTATCTATTAATATGTCAATTACTAATTGTTATTATTTGAATTTAACGAAAAAAATAGCATACCGTCCGATCTGTCACCAAAATTTGACTATTCCGGTTTAATTTTTTCAAAAAACAGATATTTTTTTATTGTATTTTTGGCAGAATTTATTTTAGTAATCATTAAATTTTTATTTATTAAATGTCAATTACTTATACATACATGTTATTATTTAACGAACAAAGCAACCACACTGTTCGCCGATCTTTCACTAAAATTTGACCATTCCGGTTTAAATTTTGTCAAAAAACAGTTATATATTTTTTACATTTTTTTGGCACAAATTTATTTTATTCTGTTGTTGAATTTGAAAATGAACACCCAAAGTTCTTGATCAGGCATTTACACATACAAAAAGATCAAGAGAATAATTTGTCATTTGATTTCTGAAAATTGTTCCCTGAACTATTTATTTTTTATTTATAAACTGATTTCTATGTTATTTTTTCAGGCAAACCTAAATGAATGGTTTTACAAATAAATTAATTGGTAATGCGTGTTACTCGTCGGCTTCCGCGGTTTTCAATTTGCTTTTTTGCAAAAAAAAATCGGGACAAAACAAACTTTAGATTTTTATGGATAATGTTAAAAAAAAATTAACAATAATATAAATGCCGATTTGATTTTCTGAGTGGATTTACGATTGATATTCATTTTTTTTATACACTCATCGCCGCCATTTTATTAACGGCGCGGCGCACATTTGTGCCTTGTGGTTTGGTCCATAAAACGGTAAACCTTTCTCTAAAATACACAGTTTTTGCGCGTGCTTTTGAAAGTGTCGGGGTCAAATAAAGTGGTTGATCAAAAAAAAAAAAGAGTCAAAATTGTGTGGACCCGGGTTGCCCCCACGACTCTCTTATGTGGCAAGAATAGCGGGGGTCGTCGGCGGCAATGTCCCTGGGGGGTTTGCTTTGCGACGTCGGCGGGTGTAAAGTCGGCCGGGTGGTAGGCACACAAAAATGAATCAAGGAATGAAACCTCGTAGGTCAGGGTTAAGGGCCAAAAAAAAATGCTGTTTTGTTGAAACTGACCTCATACATCGAGGAAAAGGTCAAATAACCCCTCGCAAATCGGCAAAAAGGTCCAAAAATGTCGGGGAATGAGGCTTAACAACCGACCGATCAGAGGAATTTTTAATCCCAAAAATGTCGTTGATAACCGACCAGGCGAATTTTTGTCACAAAAATGTCAGGAAAGAGACAAACTTGATCGGGCGAATTTTAGTCCCAAAAATGTCTAGGAATCAGACATAACCGATCGGGGAAATTTTAGTCCCAAAAATTTCGGGAAATGAGACATAACTAGATCGGGAGAATTTAGTCCAAAAAATGTCGGGGAATGAGACGTAACCGATCTTGGAAATTTTTGTCCCCAAAAATATTGGGGACACAACAGTGTTGCGGGAGCAACCCCCCTACACTATTGTGGACACAAAATTGTTGTAATGGATCAGATCGATTTGGGCAGGCAGGCACACAACAACATTCCAGTTCAGTTCAGTTCATCGTCGGGGTCGTGTCTTTTCTCCAACCGGGCCCAGCAGTAAAGAGTTGCTTGCTGATGACACTTTCTTATTTTGATCACCACCACCACCACCACAAAACACAATCAACCAAAAGCGCAGAGTGATCAAAAATGCAATAAATCAGTCATCAGTGATTAGTCGGCAGAAAAATTTTATTTTGCCCCTTTTTACTGCTTCTGTGTCCCAAACCACCGACTTTTTTTTGTTGTTTGGCTGTTGTGGCTTTAATTTAGTACAACACACTTATACACATGGTGTGATAAAAGAAACAAAAAAAAGTGATCGAAAATTTGGTGGGAGAAAGTGTCTTTTTAGGTGACGATTGATGATCATGATCAGAGGGGGATATCTTTTCACACACTGACAGAACGCACAGGCCGCCGATTGGGTTATGACTATGATGGAGTTTCGGGGGCAGCAGATCAGCCAAAAAGTGAAAATAGGAACAACAAAATCGAAAATATTGTAGTTTGTTGGTCGAAGAAGAGTGATCAAAATGGTTGGCAAAAATATCGAAATTTTGAAACATTATAATAAAACTCGTGAAATTGGGCATAAATATTGTTTGATCTCTGTGTATTGATTGATTAGGGAGCTGAGCGGTTCTGGAACTTTTACAAAAGTCGAAACCGGAACTAAAATTGGCTTAAACAGGGCTAGAAAGCGATCAAGTAAGTGTAACCTAAAAATATTTGAGTTTCGGGTCTGAAAGTCCGACCCCAACAGATAATCCGGAATCCGGAATTAATTTTTGAATCAATAAAATCGGTAATTCATAAAAAATTTCTCAATTACTTTACTAAAATGTTTATTTTTTTGTCTCTTTTTTATAATTATAGGCGTATTTATTAAAGCGGAAAGATTTTTTTTGTTGCATTTTTTTTTATTAATAATGGTATCAAAAATGAAGGTTTTTGACAAATATTCAGTCAAAACCCGCGAAAATCTCACCTATTTTTGGAAAAATTCACTATTTCCTCTAATAGTAACCCCGGGTACTATTAAAAAATAACGGAAAGGTCCAAAATTTTCCGAAAAAAGTCCGGAATACAGAATTCCGGACCCCGAAAAGGTCTGGAACTCCTGAATCCGGAAGCCGGAATCCGGTTCCATACCTGGTATGTAGTACATACATACAAGACGAGAGCGAGAGTTTGGCGAGGGTCGAAAGTCCCAAAAATAGCGAGAGTTGGCGAGAGGCTAGAGACGAAAGGCGAGGGGGAGTTTTCAATACCTAGTCTCCTTTTTTACTTGAAAATTTTTTTTACGTAATCTGTAACAGGATTTCTCAAAAAAAACAGCAAAAGTCCGGCGGTGCCGTTGGCATTTCTCAGAAAATTTTAGTCCCAAGGAAAGAGGGGACATAACAACCTAATTGAATGCGCTCGGCGTTTTAACTACTATTTGTCTTGAAAAAATCTCTTCATAAATTTTAAAATAAAATAAAAATGTGTGTAACGTGATCAGCCAGATCACTTGTGACTGCGTAATTGGGCAGGAAGTAAATTGTTGTTACATTGACAAATAAAAGTTAAAAATTGGAAATAAAAATTCATTGTGTAAAATTTTCGCATCGATATCGCTAGTCGTGAGCACGGAATTTTAAAAATTTCCAAAATCAATTTTTACACAAACATAAAATATACATTAATTGATGGCAATTATTTGTAGTTTTTTTTCATTCACCGATGCTTATTGTTTTTCAAATTCAGATACTACCTTTCAGGTCGGGCACTGGAAAATTTTCGGGTTCGGGTCGAAAACCGCGCGGTTTCGGGCTGCAACAGTGGTCCACATAATGTATTCAGTTCAATTGGACCAACTCGAACACCGGAAAAAAAGTAGATTTTTTGCATCAGAGAACCGGAATTGGTCAAAATGTTATGCCAAATTGAACCTCCTAATCCCTTTGTATTTATTGACTTTTTAAATTCTTTTTTAATAAATAAATTTAAAATAGCCCCTCCTCCCTTGAGGTATTTCGAAACATAGAGACTTGGGAATTTTTATTTTGGGATTACGATAGAAAGTATTAAAGCTCACTAATTAGGTGTACTGTTTGTATAAAACAATTATTTTAATTCATATATAAATATCCTTTCCAATTCGCACAAATGAATATCGCGATGTAATAATTGTTGTAAAAAACTCATTTTGCAAAAATTTGTGATAATTTTCTGCCGCCGACATATTTTGCCTTGAATTTCGGAGAAAAATATTTTTTATTTTTGTCCAACCTCTCCAATACATAACAAATAGATTTGAGTTCGCCGAATGAAAATTGCGGCGATGTTTTTATGAGTTCACAAACGAAGACTACCTATATATTATTGTATATATTCTCAACCACATTCATCAAATGATGGAAGTTTTTTGACAAAAAAAATTGTTCATTTCAATTAATAGTTAAAATTAATTACCAAGGGTTGTTGTCACGTGTAGCATAGCTGCACGAAACTCGGAAAAAAATATCACACCGAATCAAAAAAAAAAAAATTTTAAACGAAACGAGGCTATTAGTCTGGATTAGGAATGGATTATCATTTCTAGAATGTCAAAAAAAGTGCATAAAAAATGCGCAAAAAGGTGCCTTAAAAGGCACCAAAAAACCCACTCAAAAAAGGCACGAAAAAAAGCACCAAATTTCAAAAAAGGCTGTTTTAATTTTTTTTTTTACTATTTCAGGGGCACTTTTTTGTGTTTGGGCAAGAAAAATCGTTTTTAAGTGTGCTTTTTTATAAATCAACAAGTCAATTCTTAGGGGTGCATTTTGCTAATTTTCCACTAAATTCTGGACAAAAATTCACAAAAACGCCAAAAGCACCAAATGCCAAAAAAGGCATGGACAGGCATTATGGCATAAAAAATAGCAAAAAAGGCAAAAACAGGCATAATAAAACGCAACATAGAAGCTTCAAACTTTAGGGTGGGCTGTAATCGGAGGGGGAGGGCGGCTATTTTCCGTCAACTAAATTTTTAATTCACACAATTTTTCCCTAGGATTTCTAAGAAAATAAATTCATAATTTTGAACAAATAAATTTCCTCTAAAAATTCTGCTAAATGTTAATTTTTTTAATCATAAGTAGGGGGATTTTTATGTGCTAAAAATCCAGAAAATGTAATAAAATATGTGTTAAAAAACCTAAAATATGTGCTAAAAACCCGAAAAATGCCAAAATATGTGAAAAAATTTTGAAAAATCAAGTATGCAAAAAAAATCCCATTAAGTAACAGTCTTTATTAATTTCGCCAGCATAATTGCAAACCAGATACATTTCGAGGTGTTTGGAAGTAAAACACACTCAAAGGTCGGCCAAAATTTCACTAGAGGAATTAAATCAAAAATTCTTTAAATTAATAAAAAAATTAATTTTTTTTAATTTTAATGAGCCAAAAAGTTGATTTTTAAGGAGACTTTTTTGGTTAAAAAAATTTGATTTTTAGAGGTGCATTTAAAAAAAAATTAAAAAATAGATTTTTAGGGGGTGCATTTTCAGATTTTATTGCAATTTTGCTATGGAATTTCTGGAAAAATGTCAAAATATGTGCTAAAAAATCCAAAATAGCCCAAATATGTGCGATAAGTTTTTATATGCCAAAACGCCAAAATATGTGTTTTTATGTTTTTATAAGTCGCTCTAAATCAAACATTGTACGGATAAAATGCTATTTTGGGCTTCTCTCCATAACTAAGCCGCAAAAAAATATGTAAAAACATAAAAATCCCATCCCTAGTCATAAGGCGCCTTCTGAAGTAAATTTTAGCCCGGTATTATGGAACTAGATACAGGTGTGAATCAGTGACGCCGACCCGAAACCCGAACCCGAAATTTCTCGAGTGCCTAACCGAAACCCGAACCCGAAATTTTCTCAACCCGCGGCATAGACAAAAAAATATGCACTGGTAAGTAGAGATGCTCGAGAGTCTCGGTCTTGGTTCTCGAGTCGAGAAATTTCTCGGTTTTTTGGGGTCTCGGTCTCGATCTCGGGTTTTTAGTCTCGGAAAACGAGACTTTTTATGCACCCCTAATGATTGGGTTTTGTGCCAAAATACTAGTTTATATTTTAAACTTTGTTGCCATTTAAAAAATAGGTTGAAAATTAACGCCAATTTTTATTTGAAATATCAAAATATTTCCTATTCAAAGTCTTTTTACATTATATCTACTTAAAGTGGAATGATAGCCTAATGGTTAGTGTGACCGTTTGTCACTGCGTAAGTTCTATTCCTTTACCCTGCAACTTTTTTTTCATTAAAAAATCTATCGTTTCTTTTTGCTAAATTTCCTCAATAAGTCCCGATTTTTTTCAAACCTTAAACCACCCCGACCTGGGGCCTATAATTTTAATTGAAACACGCACATGATTATTTTTACGTCACATCGCAGATATGACGTAAAATGAAATAGGCCCCTGGATCCCAATCACGACCGTCCTTTGACCTACACCACGACGTGGTTTAGGTGCCGCAAAAAAAAATTAAGTTTACAAGGAAAATTTTGCCATCTTTATGCAATTTTGGGCAAAATTTGCTTAACAAATTTGCTTTAAATTGGCAAAATTTTCCTGCCGCGCCTATCGGCACCGCCAGGGCCCCCTACATCCAAAAATAATTTGCTGTCAATGAATTAATAAAATATGCAATTTGCTAAAGTCTTGTTACAGGATTTTGTCTTATTTCTTCGTTTTTGGGAATTTTTTTCATTAAGTCTTCGAAATTAGCTCAAAATTTAAAAATTCAAGTAAAATGAGAAGAATTCAAACATTATTTTAAGCATTAAACAATTAAAGAAAAAGTTACAGAAATAAATATTTTAAAAAAGGGATTCGAACCCATACGGGTTAGACCCGGTCAAAATTCGCCGGGCCGGGTTGGCCATTTTGAAAAACAACCGGGTTCAGAGCCCGCCGGCCGCTCTCAGCCCGGATAACCCGGTCAACCCGGTTTTTTCCAAAAATCACCGGGCCTGGTTGCCGGACCCTGCAAAACCCGGAAACCGGCCCGGCTCAGTCTCTACTTTGAACCTTAAATAATGTCAATGCTAAGCCAGGCATTTTAAATTATTTAAAGGAAATGAATTTTTATTACAAAATGAATAAATAAACGCATTGACTGACGATAATCATCAACAGTTGACGACAGCCCCTCCACAAATTACCATTTTAAATTCCGATGGTCCGCGAATTCGTCGAAACGATTTTGTTGATTCATATTTGCAGAAATGTAAGGGAAGATGCTTTAAATGTTTTGACTGCTCATTATCAAACCACAAATTCGGACGACAAATATTTTTTTTGTGGGATGTTCTGCTGATGGTCAAAAACAGTGATGCCGTGGGTTGAGAAAAAGTTCGGGTTTCGGGCCAGGCCCTCGAAAAATCTCGGTTTCGGCTTCGGGTCGAGAAAAACCTCGGATTTGGGATTCGTGTTTTTTCGAAATACCGAAGTTAACTTTTTTGACATTGAACTTAAACAACAAATTGTTATGGGGGAGGAGGCAGTGTGGTGGGTCTGGCGGTGCCGATAAGCGCCGCTATTAAATTTTGACATTTTTAAGCGGATTTGTTAAGTAAAGTTGTCCAAAATTGCAATTGGTCTGCCGGTGCCGACATGCATTCACAGTGAAGATCGCTTGTCCCGAGTCTGTCAAATGAATTAATGTGTATAGGTGGTACAATGTACAGACCAGAGGTAGGACCGAATGCCGAAAAAAAAGTCCAGAATTTTTATCAGCTTAAAGGCATGATTTCTATTAATTTATAGCTTCTAAACGGCTCCAGAAAATTTGAACAAACCTTCAAATATAATTCCCTGATAATTCGACATTTAATAAATTTAAAAGTTTAATTTTTCAGTGGTGTTTGATCATCAATTAGAATCTCTGCCTCTTAATTTGGAATTTAAAATTAGGTAGTCTGTGTCAGTACAAAGAGTACGGTATATGTGAGGGTTCCCTTATCATGGAACTTGGACAATTATTTAATAAATCAGCCTTCAAATTTCTATTCAAATCTGGTCAATTGGTATACGGATTTGGCAGAAGCGGTTTTTTGTTGTTGTTATTTTTCATATACCAACAATTTTCAATGCAGCTTATAGTCTGACAGCCGGGCGCGTCATTAAAGCATCATAATGTTCCGCATGAGGCAGATATCGGGTTGCTCGTATATCCTCTTTGTTCTATGGACCCCATTTATCCATAATCTTCTTAACGTCGTTAGGCACCTCTTTATTGCGGTGGCGAAGGGCATACACGCAATTATCTGATGGATCATCAAGAAGAAATCCAAAGGGTCCTGTAAAAAAATTTTAAGACCATGCTTGTGTTAAACTCAGGTTCGAATCCTTTCAATGTTTTAATTATTATGACATTTTCGCTATAATTTAACTATTTTCCGCAAGACTCGAAAATTCTGTGTTCTAAAAGCTATTATTAAGCAGTAGCTAAGGATTAACCCATTCTTAAAAAAGAAACCATGTAAAACTCAGATAAAAATACATAAAAATTCTCGATTTTGCAATTTATATAAATCGTCCACTTTTTCAAGAGTGGATTAGCCGCTTAGCTTTTGCGTATTTTTTGTGCAAATTTTTTTCAAAAAAGCAATTTTGCAGTGTTTTAAAAATTGGAAAATTGGGTTCTGTCACTAAATGAATAAATTTTACTTCATTAGCGTTTGAAAATTGCGCTCAAACTTTTCAGTTAACTTTTATTTGATGCCTAACTTTCGAAACTATTTATAAAAAGCAAGAAAATATTACCGTGTAGTCCCAAGAACTTACGTATTTCCTTTAATAGACGCCCGGGCTTTTATTTTTCAATACCCCTAACGATAGGGGACATATATTTTTCATTATCTCCCCCCCCCCCACCCTCCTCACTGCCGAGCAGAGGGGGAGCGTCAATTAGAATGGGGGCTTCAAATAAAAGGGGCGTCTAATTGAGGCTCCGAAAATAGTGTCCCCTGTTCCCTTTTGGAGAGGTAACCTTAAATTAGTGCCTCCCGAAAATAATGTCCACTGTTTTGTCCCCCTGGGACTCTATTTACGGGAGTACGGCATTATGAGTGAATGAATGAATAAAATTGTTAGAATAATGATCATTCGATAACAAAATATGTATAAACACTGCCATTTAATAAGAGTTGACATGGACTCTGTAATGCATCCACGGAAGATGATCAGAAGCAGATGACGCACTCCTCCACCCCCCTCCCCTTCGGAAAAATTTCCAATTTTAAATTCCGATGTCCACGAATCCGACGAAATTATTTCGCTGATTCATATGTACGAGAAGCCAAAGGAATGTTTAATTTTTTTTTGCTTTTATTAAATCTCTTTCCGGTTTCTCATCCTCTCAAATAATAAATTTATAAAAACCGAGACCAAATTTATTTTGTGAATGACTGATGATGATAGAGTTCAAAATTACAAGACCCGCAAATTCAGAGAAATGTTGCGCTTTTTTATATGAATGGGGGTTCAACTTTTAGACTTTTCTGGATGTTGTTTAAAATAAAGGTGATATAATTTTTACTGTTTTGCGGCTCCCAATGAATCAAAAATGATTCAGAATTTTGTCATAAGTATTTAAGGGTTAAGCCTAGGGTTCAACGGGACCAGGACCAAGACTAGCCCCGGGAAAATAACCGGGACTAGTCTCGGTCCCGTTGAACCTCAGTTAAGCCCTTATCTTCGTCTCTAGGTCATAGGAGGACTTTCTTACCGCTATTAGTTAAAACAAAGCCCAGCATAAAAAATTTTCTGCAATAAAAAGTTATTTTGTCCATGAGAAAATTTTAATACTATCAGTTATGACCTTCATTTCGTTCTATTTTTAAACAATATTTAAGAATCGATTTTATTGAATATTTTTCTTAGAATCTTTAAAAAAACGCAAAAACTAAAGTCCAATGTTACCATGCTTTTAAGCCAGAATTTTATCGAGCGCGAAAGAGCCCAATTTGTGTGAATTAAGTATATGGGACAATCTTTTTACATCAGAAGAAAGCCAATGCTCTCCAGAATAGCTTCGCATCTTTGTATTTTTCATATCTCTACTAGAGGCTAAGCTAGGCCCGAGAATGTTACCATGCTTTTAAGCTCGAATTTAATCGATCGCGAAAGAGCCCAATTTGTGTGAATTAAGTATATGGGACAATCTTTTTATATCATAAGAAAGCCAATGCTCTCCAGAATAGCTTCGCATCTTTGTATTTTTAATATCTCTACTAGAGGCTAAGCTAGGTTCGAGAATGTTACCATGCTTTTAAGCCAGAATTTAATCGAGCGCGAAAGAGCCCAATTTGTGTGAATTAAGTATATGGGACAATCTTTTTACATCA
>JAKKIK010002698.1:0-10206 GCA_024500135.1 Heterodera carotae
TTAATTGGTTCTAAGTCCTTCGGATCGATTCTCACACCCTTCGCTGAGATCAAATGTCCCAAATATCGAATTTCTCCCAAAGCAAAACGACATTTTTCCGGTTTCAGTCGAAATCCGACATTTTCCATCGTCCTCAAAAATGTTTCAACAAATAGTCCCATGTGGCAAATAAATGCACTTCTTTCTTCATGGCCACGAGACAATTTGATGTGAAAAAATCCGCTCGAACAATCGGCAACGGAAAAAATTTTCTTTCCCGAAACTTCATCCAAAATTGATTGAATGTTTGGAAGGTAATAAGTTGAGCGTTTTGTCAGTTGGTTTACTTTCCGGTAGTCAACACAAAAACGGTAAGAACCATCTGGTTTTCGAACCAGAACAATTGGCGATGACCAGGCCGAAGTTGATGGTCTGATCACATTTTGTTTGAGCAGTTCCTTCACTTGTCGTTCAATTTCGGGTTGAAGTGCCACTGGGCAACGGTACGGTCTCTGTTGAACCGCTCGTGCTCCATCGATTAAATCAATTCGATGTATTGTTTGGCCCTTAAATAGACCGACTTCTCCTGGTTTGACAAATGCATTTTCGTTTTGTTTGATGATTTCTCGCAGTTTTTCGGTTCCTTCGGCGCTCAGAATGGATTCATTTAAGGAAATTCGTTCCATAAGTGGCTTAATTCGTTCTTTTGTTGGAAATTCAATAGTTTCTTCGGTCCAGTCAGCTTCTGGTGAAATATGTTCGCTTTCGGATTTGAATTTCTTCCATTCTTCCTCATTCATCACCATGTTTGGGTCTTCAACCTTTGGAATTCTTTTCACTGAATTGATTTGTTCGTCTTCTTTAAGTGCTTCCAACACTGCTAATCGTGATCCGGCGTGAACTTTTAGCACACAATTTCCGTAATTAAGTAAGCGAAGTGGTACAACTCGCGTTGCGCTGGGATTAACTAGGCATTTTCCAACCCGGAGTGGAAAATAATCGTGTTGTCTTTCAGTTGTCACAAAAGTTTCGCTCGGATCAAAGCTTCGGTTTATTTGTCCCCAAACAAATGAGTCAGAAAGGGGCGGAAGGGTTTGTGTTTGGTAGAGTTGAACTTCGATTGGTCGCTTTTCAATTTCCACTGCGGCAATCATTGGTAAATGAAAATGTCCCACACGCACAGAGCCTCTTTTGAAGTTTAATCCAATCTCTTCTTCTCCGCATTGTCCACTGACATGATCCATCAGATCAGTCCCAATTATTGCCGTGCATGGACAACCTTCATCTTCGCTTACAAGAATTGAAAATTTCCCTTCAAAGTCTCCCAATTTAATGGATGTAATTGCTGATCCAACAAAACGAATTGGAGTTGAGTTTGCCGCTCGCGCTTGTGGAAGATCCCCTCTTCGAATGTTCAAAGAACATCTTTTTGCCGTTGTGATTCCAACATAAGTGACGTCGGCTCCGGTGTCAAAGAGCGCTTTTACTCCAACCCCATTCAATGAGAGATTAATATAGCATCGCTTCATTTTTCTTCCAATTTGATTAATTTGGCAAATTTTGGGCATGTAACTCAGAACATAAGCTTTTTCTTCCAAACATGCGTCTTCCGGTGGCGCGGTTGGCTTGGGGTTGTCCATCTTCACTGCCATGACATTCGGTTGGTCTTGTAGTTCCACTTCCATGACCATTGGCAAACGGATTCGGCTGGCCAACTCTTTTCCGCGATTTGCCATCTCTCTTCCGCGGTTGGCTACCTCTCTTCCGCGATTTGCCATTTCACTTCCGGATGAAAAGCAGTTTAAAATTATACTTCCCAATGATCGAAGCAAGCGAAGGGGTAGGGTAATTGCCGCAAAATAAATTTTTGCCTTCAGAATAAGAACAGTGCCTCCAATAAAGATTAAAATCGCGATGATGGCAATAAAAGTCCATTTGACATATTTGACAATCCCAATTGGGTCTTCGATCCAGGCTTTTCCTTTGTCAATGGTTTCCTCTGCTTTTTCTTTCCACTTGTCCCCTTCCTTTCGCGCGCTTTCTACCAAAATTTCTCCAATTGAAAAAATTCCTGAGACTGTGCCATCATAATTTTCTGTCTGATTGACTTCAAATACTCCAGTTTCCGGGAAATCCAATTCATGACGGTTCAATCTGTCTATCAGGTCCTTCAAACTTTCTTCCAGTCTATTCTGTTCTGATTCAAAAATGGATCCTTTTGTAATGAAGAGCAGAGGGTTTTGTCGATTGGTAAATTGCTCAGAAATTAATTGTGGTTGGAGTCTCAATTGTCCGACAAGAGAATTATTAAAATTTGCTGCCCACGGATTATTTCCTTTTTCATCACATTCTTCTTCTGTTCCTTTGTTGGTTAAGTCTCGAGTCCCAGGCTTTGCAAACATCGTCTGTCTTGCCACAAATACGGGTAGTTCTCGGAAACATTTTCCATTGACTTTCTGATCCCAAGTCACATTTTCAATTTTGATTTGTTTGCACAAAGAGATAATCCAAGATGGTGTGATTGAAGAAGATTTTGTCCAAAATGCAGTTATGTCATCTCGTTTGTATAGCGATCTTGCCGCATCTTCCGGCATCTGTCGTGCCAACGCTTTTGCAACTGAGAGCGCATTGTTCCTTGAATGGCAGTCACTGATCCATTTTTCCCGAGAGTTTTCTGCATTAAATCGATTGGACTTCCATTCCAAGTAATTGAGTCGAGAATTTTCGTGATCGAGGTTTTCGCTTTTCCACCAAGATTTGGCTTCTCCTTCTTCTTCCACTTCTCTTTTGCTAATCACCGTAGTGGGACTTTCATCATCTGAATGTTCTGGTGGAATAAATGGGGTTGGACTTGGCTGCTTCTCATCCATCTTCAATTCTTTTAGTCTTTTGAGAAGAGTTTCAATTGTTTCTGCCAATGATTCTTGGATGACTGTCTTTTTGGACAAAGTCGCCATTGTGGATGGGATGGTGGCTTTTGTGGTTGGCACATTGGAGGAGATATGAATTTTCGGTTGAGATTTGATTGTCATGGGGCGAATAGGCGAATAGTTGGCGGAATATGAGTATTATTAGGGCGAATTGTCTTCGGCGGACTTGGAGTTGTAATAGGTCGAGTGGTGGTTGGAATGGGAATGGTAATTGGTCGGGTTGTAGTGGGCGGAGTTGTGGTGGTAATTGGTCGGGTAGTTGTTGGAATAGCAATCGCTCGGGTCATGGTTGGAATAATAGTGATTGGACGGGTCGTGGTCGGAATAGGAGTAGTAATTGGTCTAGTTGTGGTCGGGGTAGGAGTGGTAATTGGTCTAGTTGTGATTGGAATAGGAGTGGTAATTGGTCGAGTTGTGGTTGGCATTGGGGTGGTAATAGGTCGAGTTGTAGTAGGCATTGGGGTAGTAATAGGTCGAGTTGTAGTATGCATTGGGGTAGTAATAGGTCGAGTTGTAGTATGCATTGGGGTGGTAATAGGTCGAGTCATTGGCGGAATAAAAATAGGTCGAATTGTGGTTGGAATAGTAGTAGTAATAGGTTTAGTTGTGGTCGGACTCGGAGTAGTAATTGGCTTAATTGTTGGAATTGGAGTTGTAATAATGGGTCGAGTTGTGGTTGGCGGAGTAGGGGTGGTAGTAATAGGTCGAGTTATTGGCACAGTGGTGGTAATTGGTCGAGTAGTGGTTAAAATAGGAGTGGCAACCGTTGTCTTCCTTACGCCTGGTGGTTCTCTTCGAGTGTTCGGCTTCCGTGTCGGCATTATTCTCTCAATGTTTGTTTTGGCATGTGCATCTCGTTTTGGTCTGCTTCCCTCAGTTTGATTCGTTCCGTTCCCGATGACAAGAACAAAAACATAAACATTATTATCCGTCTTCAATGCTTCTGCTGGAACTCCAATCACTCGTTGTTTTCTTTCCTGATCTTTGCTGATCGGAAATGTGTACTGTAATTCATCTACCACGACAGCTCTTTCTGGCCAAATTTCAGTTTCCACCGGTCCAATAAAAAAATGAGTGTGCCAAAATTCTACAGTTGGGGTTCGCCACATCAAATGCTCAATTGCGCCGGGTAATTGGACAAAATCCACCATTCCATCTTTCACATTGTCAAATTTTGTCACTCGTAAAGAATCTCCCCAAGATGTAACTAGCTTTGTGCCATCCAAAATTCCTCCAGTTCCTTCTTCGAACACGGTCTGCTCGCTGTCATGGCAGGTTACTCCAAACCAGCCATATTCCTTCTCAGTGTATGCCAAACTTTCCCATCTTGTTTCGCTGATTCGCTTCAATGGACTATTTTGATGGAAGTGATCAAGGCAAATTAATGGTGACGAGCTTTTTTCGATCTTCTTTTCTGGGTGATCCGATATCCAAATTTTCAAAAATGACTCAGTGCATGTAATTATGGTCACATTCCAACATTTGAAAACAGGAAAAGTGCGAGGAATACGTATTGGAACGTAAAGCTTCGATTGAACAATTAAAGGTGGCTTCTCGATGGGAAGAGAGCAATTTTGTTCTTCCGGAAAGTTCATTGTCGCAGAAATTCCTTCGGTTGGCTTATTTGGGCAGATTTGGTATTGACCATTCGCAGGTGAGACCATCATTGCAACGACAATAGTGACAAGACAAATGAATGAAAAATTCACTTCGTTTGCTGACCATCCGCTTCTTCCTCTTCCTGGTTGATTGTCGCCTCGTCCTTGGTTTTGCGCATTTCCTCCACGATCTCTTTGCCAGTTCCGATTTTGGTCCGAATTTTGTGATTGGTTGTAGGTATTTGAATAATTATTAGATCGCTGGAATCTTTGTCCAATTGGCGTGAAATTTGCTCCTCGAGAATAATTTCCTCGGAAATTTTGGAATACTCGTGACTGATTTCCATATCCTCCTGATCTGTAATTTCCTCTTGTACCAAATCCTCTGTGAATTTCCGCGCCAATTATTTCTCTGAAATGTTCCCTCATTGTTTCGATTTGGATAGGAACGTTGTTGATTTCCCATCGTCTTTTGTTGTTCTTGGACTTCTTTTAATTCAGTTCGCACGGCATTAATTTCGGCTAAGGCTATCTCTGCTGTTGTATTTTGTGATTGTCTCCATCTGTCCTCTGCCAGACATCCTTGTACTTGTTCAACACGTTTGGCTTGTGCCACGGCCGATTCGAGTGTCAACGGTTCCTCCATAAACATCACTTTCTCCTTCAGTTGTGGCAACATGTTGTTCCGGAAAATGTCTCGCGCAATTCCTGCCCGGAATTGTCTCAGTCTTTTGTCATTCTCGACTTTGACCGCTTCCTCCTTGTCTCCAAGTGCCAAAGTATTAAAATCCATTTCAAGAGAATTGTCCGGATAAGCCCTAGTGACCAGGTCTCTGATCGATTGCGCAAACTCTTCCAACGTCTCTTCCATTTTCTGTTTTCTTTGAGTCAGTCTCTGTCTCGCACTCAAACTTGAGGAAAGTTGCTTCAACTTTTCTGCTAACATGTCCACCAAATTTCTCCAATTGTTTTTGACCTCAGTCTCAAGACTGTCGTAAATTGCCTTAGCGGCACCTCGGAGATAGAGTGGAAGAATTTGCACACACCGTGCTGGTGCCCAATTATGCGCGGTGGCCACCAAATTAAAAGATTTAAGATAATTGTGAAAATCGCCGGATCCGTCAAATGAATTAGGCATGGGCAACCCATGTGGTGCCCTCACATTTGTCGCTTCTCCAATTTCACGTTCTAGTACACCAATCCGTTTTCGGATTGTGTCCAAATCCATTTCGCGGTACTCCTTTTTTTGCTGGATAATTCTGTGCCGTTTTTCTCGCTCGGTTTCACCTTCTCGATCGTCTTCAGAACCAGACGAAGCCGTCTGAAAGCCGTCCTTGTCTGCCAGAATACTTTATTAGATCTTCCGAATTTCTGGAGTAAAAATATCGAAGCAAATTTAGAAATAATGCAGCCAAATTCAAGATTGGTCGACACAAAATTAAATAAGTGCAGAATTTCAAATTGTTGTTCGAATAAGTTGGTTGTCGTGCGTCTCAGTTCGTTCCCTTCCTCAATAAAGAATAGCGCAGGAATAAGAATATCGACTTCCAGCGGTTGACTCGAATCAGAATAGCGACGTAATATGACCAGAAAATTCAGCAGTTCAGCCAGTGTCCGATTTGATGAGAATTAAATTGTTGCCAAATTTTTGTTGCTGATTATAAGTCGATTAGAAATAATGTGATGATTGCTTCTCGCTTCTTCTCCGAAAATTTTCCTCAAAGTCAGTTGTTGCTGTGAAGGTGCACACTTAACACCAACGTCTGATCAGTTGATCCAACTCCGATCGCCGATTTGCCAAATCTTCTGAACAAAATCTTCCCTACCTATTTGTGCGTGATTAATTGCTTTAGGCCTTTTTATTTTTATTTGCTGTCAGCTTAATTTTGGCCTTTAATTGCTTTTGGCCTATGGTCCCCGAAAAATAAAACATTCGTATCCCATTCCCCGTAATAGATTGCTGAGTGCCTTTGCGAACCACTCCTCCGAGGATGGGGCCCTGCTCGGGGGAAGGCCGGGGATGGCAATAGGAATGCATTTTGTGACAGCTGTCGGGACTTATGCAATAGTGTGGGCGAGAATTTTGGTAGCAAATGGCAATTTGGATGGGTTGGATTGGTTGTGGGAGAGCAATTAAATGGCAACAGTTTTTTAGACATCAATCAACTGGATTTCTGGCGAGTGCCATGCGAGGGAAATTGTACCGGACAATGTTATGCCATTGGAGCATGGCAGTACCCGATTATCTGTTCCGATGGACTCCCAATTTGCGAATCAGCCTTCTCGGTGCCGCCATTGTCCATTTCCATTATTTTTGGTCTGCTTCTTCTCCAAATTCTCTTTGCCATTTTCATTCTGTTCTTCGTTTTTTCTCTTCGCCGTTCAAACAATTCATCCGTTCATTTTTGTTCACAGTGTCACCGAATTAATTTGGGTCGAATTTCTGTTTTGGATGGTTAGCGCCCCTCTTATTTTTCTACCCACGGGTGATTGTTGCTATTGTTAATTGTTTACGACAAACAAAAAAAATTTTCACTGCAATTGTGGCGGAGAGGAAGTGGGGTGTCCCGAAAGAATTTGATCACCTCACTTTCGGGAGAGGAGGAATGAATGGAAAGGGGAGGAGGGAAGGAAAGAAACAGTTGTTTCCGGCACACACACACACAGAACGTGAAATGAAATGGTGATTTAAATGCAGTTAATGGAAAATTTTAAATTTAAATCACAATGAAATGTCAATTTTACACTAAGTGGGGACAGTGAAAAAAAATATGGAAAAGGAGAGAGGGAAAGGGGAGGAAATTGTGAAAAATTGGGGGGGGGAGGGGGGCGGGACGGGGAGGGGTGTATGTCTGTTAATTCTGCCTCTTGATCTAATGTCCCTCCCTCTTATATTCTGACCAACTGTCTCCGATCGAATATATAAGCAATTGACTTCACCTATTTTCGATCACTTCACCAATTGCCGTTTCTTTATTCAGTCAATAAACGGATCAAACGCAACAAAAGGCAGCGAGTGTTTCCCCACCCACCACACCTTCCCCTGGGGCGGTCCGCGACTCGGCATGCCCTCACGGGCATGCCGAGGCCCAACGGACCTGGTAACCCCACATGACAGAATAATTTATGGAGCTCAAGAGCGAGTGTGGTGGACCGAGCCCGGGTGCCAAAACCCAATTTTCCACTTGAGCAGAACTGGTTATGAACATAACTCTTCTTAAATCCAACTAAACTAAGCATTTTGGATATTTTATTCTAGAGCTCTCAAAGTCTTCTATCATTCTACTAAAAACCATAAAGAATAGTTGAGTATTGGAAAAATTATTGATAAAATTATTTTTAAATCCAGCGAGTCGCACCTCCTGCCTGCACTTTTCAAGTCATATCTTTTTTCAGGAATTAACGAATCGCTTATCTTTTAGATACATTTTGATTCGAATGGCATATTAATTTTTAAGATTGGTTGTTGCTTAAAAAAACAGTCGAATTTTTTTCCAGTCAAAAAAACAATCCAAATTCGAACGAAAAATCAAGTGAAAAATTTCAAAAATTTTTCAGTTTTAACTAAGAAATTACAAAACCGTAATATTTACCTTTGGTTGAGGATTGATCAAGCTACAAAATGAAACAAAAATGACAGAATTTGGATCTATATGAAAAAAGATATGGCAAAAGCAAAAGCGCGGCTTTACTTTTGGCGCACCCTGTAGTTGATAGTTTTGGAAAAATTGCATAATAAAAAAAGACCAGCGTTGTTTTTCATTAATGGAGCTGGAGGTTACGGTAAAACTTTCACCTACGAAGTTATTTGTCATTTAGCAAGAAGTGAAAGTTTTCGAGTGTCAGTGATGGCACCTACTGGTATTGCAGCTACTTTATTACCTGGTGGTCAAATAATTCACAGTAGGTTTGGTCTTGATTTAAACTTACACGATCAGCAATTAACTCAAATCAAAAAGAATGGAAAGAACTTAATGATCTGAAATCTTTATAATTGATGAAGCACCAATGATGCATAAAAAAATGCTTGAGTTAATCAATGAAAAATTAAAAGAAATAACTGATATAAATGAACTATTTGGTAACAAAATTATAATACCTGGTGGTGATTTTCGTCAAACATTGCCAATTCAAAAATTTGCAACAAAGTCTTAACTAATTGATCTTTCAATTAAGAAATCAAATTTTTGGAAACATTTTCAAAAGTTTATTTTATCAAAGAATAGCGAAAACGATATGCTTGAGTTACCTGAGCATGTGATTTGCTATACTGATTTAGTTAATGAAATTTTTGGCGAATTTTCCATTGGAAATAATTTAAAACTAATGTCTGAAAGAATAATTTTGGCTCCATTGAATGTTGATGTAGATGAGATTAATGAAAAAATATTAGACTTGATAAATCCTGATGAAAAAATATACAAAAGTATTGACAATGCAGGAAATGATAGCTCTTTTGGTTGTGTATCAGAATACGTTAATACATTGTATACAACCAGTCTACCAAGGCATGAATGAGATTAAAAAATAATGTCATTTTAATGTTAGTTAGAAATTTAAATATTAAAGAAGGCCTTTTTTGTAATGGTACTAGGCTCAGAATTTTAAAAATGTTAGATAAAGTTCTTCATTGTGAGATTCTTACTGGCGATAAAGCTGGCACTAAAGTACTTTTACCAAGAATTACTTTAACTGATGATGAAACATTTTCTTTTTCACTGTCTCGCCATCAATTTCCTTTAAAATTAGCGTTTTCTTTGACTATGAATAAGTCACAAGGACAAACATTTAATAAGCTTGGCATAGATTTACGAAATAATGTATTTCAACATGGTCAGTTTTGTATGTTGTTTTTTCAAGAACCAAGTCATGGGAAGGCCTTAAAATTAGACTACACCCAGAAAATAAAGATAAAGTGAAAAATATTTGTTTTAAAGATATTTTAAGTGATTAAATAAATTTGAAAAGTACCAAATAAAATAAAAGTAGAATATATACATCATAAATATTAATATATAAAATTAATATTGATTGAACTCCTTAACAAACCTTATCCAAAAAAACTTTTTTTTACTTCATTTGAGCTTAAATTGGTTAAGTTTTTGGTCAGCTTTTTAGAAAATACGAATAAAAATGATTTTTTAAGTAAACAAATTAATGCGACAGACAATATAACAAATAACATATTTTTGGTGGGGCTTTACGGTAAGTTAATCGCTGCATGAATGAGAGGGTTGCAGCGTATGATAGGGCGGGATAAAAGTGATTCCTTTAACTATCATAGAACCTCTCAAGCCCCTTTTGATACTCAAAGCTTTGGTGCGTTCTCGACGCGGGTATCGTTAGTAGGCTTAATGCCGAAGCCAATTTCCATATTTTCTAAGGCACAGTGACAGTTCGGCAGTGACAATTCGGCAGCGATAATTCGGCAGTGAATAAAATAAAAACAAGTTAAATTCTTTATTAAATCCCTATTATTAAATTCAAACTTACGGTCAGTGAATAAAACCATACTTAGGGAAAAATTAAAAAAAATTACTACATTAGGCACCTATCTTTTTTTTTTTTTGGTAGGATTTAGTTTTTCATGGTAGGTGGAAAAAATTGCGGAGGGGGCGGGGCCAAAGCCCATGCCTATGAGAGGGTTTGACGGGGCACGGTGGGCGTCGGCACAGTGGGATTCAGTGGGGTGTTGCAAC
>JAKKIK010002699.1:0-10204 GCA_024500135.1 Heterodera carotae
TAAAAAACCGAGCTCCCGCAATAACAATGATTGAAGCAGCTAAAATTTTAAAGGTCAATCTGAGGAGTTTTCGAAGATGGAAAAAAGAATTTGACCATGGACTTTTAAGTGAATAATTTTTTTTGCATTTTTTGGTCTCATATAATTTGGTTAAGGTCACATTACAAATAACGGCGTACAAACTCAAGAAGAATGATGAATGCAAAAATAATATGTTCCTTTAAAATTTTGCTCAAAATTTAATATTTATCAAAATAATCATCCTAAGTGTTTAGGGAACGGCAAAATGATGCTTTTTTGGCATTATGTTTCTTCAATCTCATAAATTTGTGATCAAATGTCCATGCTTAAACAGGCCTGGATTGAATATTTGTGTGAGGACTCAGATGACAGCAATTTTTTTTCCAGCCTTTTCTACCCAAACATCAAACAAAACGTCGTTGGCATTATTTCATCGTTTGTATTCGCCAAACGGCGAAAACATGGTTTTGTCGTGTTCACGGATTAGTATGTATTGTATGTGATAAAAACTATATTTAGTGTTTAACAGATATGTATAATTTAATTTTATATAAAATTTAATACATTTATTTATCTTAAAGCAATTATATTTTTCATCTCATGTATTCATAATACAGTTATTTATTTATATTGTTGAATAAAGGCCTTTTTTATTATAATTATTAAATAACAAATTTTAAAAAAGAATATTTAGAGGTCTGGATGACGAAAAATTTGAAATACAATAGAAAATAAAATATTTATATGTGAACTATTTTTTGATTTTTATCTTTGTAAAGATCAATAAATCTTTCAACAAAATGACGGCGCTATTTGATTTTGTCAGCATTGATTTCTTCAGTGGTTAAACTAGGTTTCAAACCGGTTAAAAGTCAACAAAAAAATGAGTCAAAAATGATCAAAAAGTTTCCAAAACAGAAATGGGGATCTTTTTGAATTGCATTTATCCAATCAATAATTTCACTGCCAGATCAATCATCAGAGTGTTCACAGCAAAATGAAAAGTCCGGCCACAGCAATGAGCGCTAAGAATGTTTCCTTTATTGCCGGCTCTTTCCAACAAAATCCTTTGCTGTCGCCCTTTTTGTAGGCCACACATTTGTACCCGCTTGGACAATGATTGTCTTTGGAGCATCCTGAATAATGAATAATCAAAAAAATTAAAATTTTATTGCATTGAATTTCGGGAAATAAGCCGGGACTACGTCGGGCAGAATTCAACAAATATGTTACATAAAATCATAATTTGGCTTTATCCCTTTTTTTTAATCGCATTACTCGCTAAATGGGTGTTGCTAAGTTACTAAGCTATATATCATGCTTCAACTATTAAGAAAGAGGTCAAGGGGAGAGAGCGAAATTTCAATCTTTGGAACCGAAAAATAGCTGAGGATTTAAGCATTAATTTGGCTTTATCCTATTTTTTAAAATCTCATTCTCTCGATAAATGGTTCTTTCCAAGCTACTAACAACTAATAAGAAGAACGAAATTTCCGTCGTTGGAACTGAAAAATAGTCGAGGATTTAGAAATTAATTTGGCTTTATCTTATTTTGTAATGCGAGCACTTACCGACATCCC
Organism: Heterodera carotae; assembly: GCA_024500135.1. Taxonomy (NCBI): domain Eukaryota; kingdom Metazoa; phylum Nematoda; class Chromadorea; order Rhabditida; family Heteroderidae; genus Heterodera; species Heterodera carotae. The sequence goes on from JAKKIK010002699.1 coordinate 1,602, forward strand.
GCTTCCGTGGCGCTCCGATGTCCACTGGCACATCGCCTTTATATCCTTTTGCTTTCCATCCCGAAATTGTGCACTTTGTGTGTTCGCTGGTGTATATTTTGTTGCAACAATTTTTGAATGTGCAACTTTTGCACTTTGAGCACACTGTGCCCTCCCCATTTTTGGCGCTGTCTTTGCACACTCCGTCAGTGCCACAGGTGACAGCCGCTTCAACCATCGACACATCCTACAAAATGTGATTTGGGAAAAAAAGAGGGTATTTTACGCTTTATTACAGTCCCATTAGCTCTGTCAATAATCTAAACAAAAACACATCCTACCAAAAAAAGAGTGATCAGAAAAAAAATAGTGTATTTTACGCTTTATTAATCAATAATCTAAACAAAAATATTGCATTGTAGGTGTTAAGTTTGCGATCACATTTGTACCGACCAAAAATTGGATATATGCGATGCAGAAGAACGACACCAACAGGGCTGACGGTAATGAAAAATTCATAGCCAATTAAAAAAAGTAGTTTCTTTTGAATTAAATAACAAATTTAATGTAAAACTTTTTTCGTTGCATATGAATTTATGCAAATAAATTTTCATCGCTTAAATAGTGGCCAAAAAGTGTCTGCGTGAACAAACAAATCTTATTATTGGCCAAACATTCTATGGAAAAATTGCGGTTTTGCATTAGTAATAGCAACTCCGATTTTGGCCCTTCGATTTGGTTTTATTTTTTACGTTTGTTTTCCATCGAATGAATAATGGAAAAGGGGCCCAAAAATGAAAGGGGAAAAATTTGATCACAAAATTATGTGTTTACCATTGTTGTTAAATTCCCCCTCCGCATTTGTCACCGTTTTTCTTATGCCTAATACCACCTCCCCCGCTTTGGATTCCAAAACTAAGAATACACATATACATAATAGGGGGGGGGGCAATATTAGAGAGAAAGAATGGTTGAATTTTTAAATTAAAATGAAAAAAATTTGTAAAAATGATGATCAGCTTTATCATCTCAAATATTTTTACCAAAATTGGCTTTCCAATTTGTTAAGCTTGCGATGCTAATTTTTAAAATTCAGCAATTTCTTTTTCACTTCTTTGGGTTGCTCCGTTTCATTGTCCAATATTGCTTCATCGAAAATTGTTCAATCAATGCAATTTTTGTCGAATCACTACAATTAGCAATCCTTTTTAACTCATGCCAAATTCTTTTTTCCATTTATCTTTGATCAGAGCCCTTTTTTTTGCTAATTTAAACTCAATTTTACCCCTTTTTTCTGTTGACCATCTTCCTTTTTGCTTTAGTTTCTTTTTTATTGCATAAAATTTATGGATAATTTGTTTTTTAGCTGATCGATCGTCCCTTTCTTTTTGATCACCGTTTGCCTGCTGTCGCAGTGCCTTCGCCGTCTAATCATTACCATTTTGTGCCGTTTCATTCTGCTCATCATCTTTGACATCGTCCTTATTTTCTACAAATATTTCGATAAATCATTGCCGCAAACTTTTCATGCCAAACATTCTTTAGCGGAATGGTGATTCGTTCTTGCATAAGAAATTAAGGGATCAATTTTACGAAAATTTTTGATGATGAAAATTTGGAGGAAGATAAAGAGGAAAAAGAGAGGATGTTAAAACGGCACAAAAAAGTGATCAATCCGTGGGGAAATTAAAGCCAAAAGATGAAAAATGGACATAAATTGAAAGTGATCGGAAAAAAAAAGAAAAATTGTTAAAACATTTCATGAACGAAGCAGAGATGTTTTTTGTGAGAAGGAAACGGGAAAAGTAACGGCAAAAGAACGGAAAAGCATCGCAAATATAAAATGACTGGATCAATAAAATTGTGAAAATTAAAAATAATCAAAAATTAGGTTTTTTAAAAAATATTCATTGACGAAATGCATAGAAGCAAAACAAATTTATTAGGCAACCCAATATTCAAACGACAAATTTCATATTGACAAATTAAAAATGAGTTGGCCAATCAATAATCAATCGATTATCGGAAATGTAAAAATGGCAATAAATAATATGCATTTACAAATATTATTATCATTATACATACAACACATTTACTTGTTTAAGGCATACACAGCTCAGAGGAAATAAATTTTGTCATTTAGAAGAAGCATTTGCCCAAATGAAATTGTGGAAAATTATTCTAATTTTATTTTTTAATGGATTCAACCAAACAAATTCCGGCAAAATAAAATATGAAAAAACATTTGACCAAATATTTGGTAAAGGATGGGACAACGGAGAGAAAGAGTGTGATCAGTCTGCAGGAAATGAACAGCAAATTAATCAAACTGATCAGCGGAATGATCAGTATTTGCAGGAGAAATTTCGCCAACAATTTGATCAAATGTTTGAGGACGAAAATTGGGAAAATGCCGAAGAAACGACGACGGCACCAAAAAATGATCAATCCGTGGGGAAATCCATGCAAAAAGCAAATAATATTGGACATGTAATTGAAAGTGATCAGAAAAAAATTGAAATTGTTCAAACATTTCATGAACAGAGAAGAAATGCAATTTGTAGAAAAGAAGGAAAAGTAACAGCAAAAGAAAGGAGTGAAATTGAACAAAAAATAGCGAAAAGTTTGGGCGTCAGTCGAACAAAAATATTCAAATGGAAAAGGGAATTGGGACTGAGAAGTGAAAAAAGGCATTCCGAAAGGGAAAAGAAAGAATTGTTGAAAAGATTTGATGGGATTAATAAAATAGTGAAAATGAAAAACAAATCAAAAAAATTTGGTAGAAATGACATAAAAATAGCAAAACATTTGGGAGTCTCTGCAACAACAATTTACAATTGGAAGAAGGAATTTGGACAGACAATTAAACAAACTGTTAAAAATGATCAACAAAAAAGGGAAATCATTCAGAAATTAAATGAATTGAAAAATGAATTTCGACAAAAGGGAAAGCATTCAAAAAAAGAATGGAACGAATTTAATGTTGGAATTAAGCAGAAAATTGGTGTCAGTCATCTGACAATTTGGAGATGGCAAAAGGAATTTGACCAAATCCCTACAGAACCAACGAATACGTGAGCAAATCGACAAAATAGAAATCAACATTCAATTCAGACAAATAATTTATTCACTTTTTCATTCTTTGGTATATTTTCTTGAAAAATAAATTTATGAAGTCAAATTATAAAATATTGATGCTTTGTAATCTTTTGTTTTTTTTGGTACTTTCAATTTTATTTTTTTATTCTGAACTTGCTTTTTTTATAGGGCTTAGCGGCACCGGACGGGAAATCCTGGAGCCTTCCACTAGAGGGAGATTGAAAATAGAACCCCCTCTATTTTAGAAAGAGAACGAGAAATCATTTTATAAATTTAATAAAATTAAAAATGAATTTCGGCAAAAAGGAACGGCGTCATTCAAAGACCGAATGAAGAAAAGCAAAGTATCCATTACATTTACCCATGTACAACAGGGTTGCCGCGGGTCGAGAAAAATATCGGGTCGGGTTTCGGGTTGGCAAAAATATCGGGTCGGATTTCGAGTCGGGTCGGCAGAAAAAGCTCGGGTCGGGTTTCGGGTCGCCAAAAAAACTGGTTTCGCTCACGGGTTTCGGGTCGCCAAAAAGACCGGGTTTCAGGTCACGGGTTTCGGGTTTCGGGTTTCGGTCGCAAAAAAAAATCTCAATGACCAATAAAATTAATAATTTAGCTTTTCAAATAATAATCTCTGCTAACCTTTTTTTGCACATTGGACTCGAAGAATATACATTGTTATGGGAGAGGGGGCCTGCCGGTGCCGATAGGCGCCGGCAGGAAAATTTTGACAATTTTAAGTGAGTTTTGTTAAGTAAACTTGCTCCAAAATTGCATAAAGGCGGAAAAATTTTCCTCTAAATTTGATTTTGTGGCCCAGATATATGGAAATCTGAGAGAACTGGGGTGCTGATAGGCGCCGCATTTTTTTTAAGTTTAGCTGGTTTTGATAAGAAAATTTATCTAAATGGCCAACAAATGCTCCTAAAATTCTTGTTTTTTCAATTTATAATCCTATTACTCAAGATTTAACCTCAATAATATTTTTGCAAAGTCAGAACCCAGAGAAATTATTCTATCTTATTGTTTTAAAAACAAAAATTAATTCAAAAAAAAAATTCTAAGCAAAACAGGGGTTTGAACCCAAGCAAATTCACAACGAAAACTAGAGTACTAACCACTATTCCATTATAAAAAAAGGATTTATCAATAAAAGTAAAAAATTCAATATATTTCACATTCCCTATTCTCAAATTGTGTTCTGATATCAGCATTCTTACCAGTGCAAAACAGCAAAACCCGCACCAAAAATCTTGGGTCGGGTTTCGGGTTGGCAAAAATACCGGGTCGGGTTTCGGGTAACCCGCGGCAACCCTGATGTACAACCCTTTATAAATGGAACAAAAGAATTTGGACTCAAAAACTTACAAGGTTAATACTCTCCACACCAAGGGTGGGGTCTCGTGTTGAAAATCACGAGATACGAGAATTTTCGTGTTTTTGAAAATTTTCATACACAAATAAAATCATATGAATCCGAACCCACACCTCACCTACAGGCGAAACTAAAACACATACCAATGGGCCATTAAAAAATCATTTTGTTTAGAAGAATTATTCTATAAATTCCCTTATCCCCAATTTCTCTTTTCAACTTTCTCTTCTAAAATCGGCATTCTTACCAGTGCATATTTGTTCTCGTGGCAAAATATGAGACGCGAGACGCGAGAATTAGACTCCCAAAAAACACGAGATTTCACGAGAATAAGAACGAGACCCACCCCCTGCTCTACACCAATTTTCTTTACATTAGACATTCGATACGAACATTTAATCGGCAAGAAGTCTTGGTATCAAAATCCAAAAATGAGAAATGTTTTTGCATTTTGTCGATAAATCTTGGCAAGAGAACAGTTGGTCACGAAGTAGTGCTGCTGGCTTGCTTCATCTTCTTGCTGCTGTTAGTGCTTGTGGTATCGCGTCATGCCACGTGCTTCCGCGTGCACATCCATCTGCGCCTTGAACGCGTTCAGCTCTTGCCGAATTTGTGCCTTCTGCTCAGCGGTCAGCCGTGCCCATGGCTTGTCGCCCCGCCGGTCGTACTGCTCCGCCTCGCCGATTTCGACAAATTCGCTGAATTTGATCATGCAAGCGCGCAACTCCTCGAACGCGGCTTGGCTCAACTTAAAATACAAACGAACAATAAAGTCAAATCGAAAGGAGCAAAATTAATTAATGGGAGAAATCTTTCAAAAGAAATAATAAATTGCATAAAGGCCAATTTTCAAAAAAAAAGTTTTTGCTCATACGTAAATATGCTAATGTGGGCCGAAATTCGAATCGAACACGGACCCAATTTTCTGTTTCCATCAGAGCATAAAAGGTTATGGATTTTTTGGTCGTGAAATTTCTCAGATAATTTATGATCAGAAAATATTACTTTTTTGATCAGAATTCGTCGCCTTAGTTTGGAAGCCTCCGTTTTGGCGGAAACATTTCCGTCCGATGCTGTCGTAGCGGCTGCTGCTCTTCCTTCCACTTTATCAGTGCTTTTCATCCGCTTCAAAATGCTTCGACGGTTGATTACAGCAGCAGTTGATGGTGAACTGTCTCTGTCTCCATCAATCATACTGTCGTTGTTATTGTTGTTTGATTTCGGGTTACTGTATAAGTCACTTGGTGAATTGCGATGGGCGGAATTAGTTGCCAATTTCCTGAAAAATTCTTCAATTTAAAATTGTTTTATAGTGCCACAATTAAAAATAAAATTAATTAATTACTTTAAATTTACGATTGTCCAGCTGCGCTTGCCATTGTGAAAATATTTTGTTGATGTTGAAGAGCCGTGTGCAGATGCTGCTAATGAGTCGATGACCATATTAAGAGGATATTTTAATATTGGAATTTTTTCTCTGAAAATGCATTTTTCAAAAAATTAATTAGACTTTTAGGTAAAAACTTACTGTCGGACCCACCAAATATTTCTTTATTTTTTGTTTCCATTCCCGAATTGCCTCAAAAAAATATTAGTGGTGAAAAAGAAGCAAAAATTGAATTTATTGAAAAATGTGAGATCAAAGAAGCTCCTAAACAACGTTTTAAAAACAATGTGCTTACTTTTGAGCCCAAAAACTGCTTTTTCAGCAGTGATTTTATTTTATTTTGGAAAATTTTCGATGGGATCTTTGCTTTAATAACAAAAAATAGGGGCTGATGTTTGTGACAGCCGATGTCAAAAATATTTACATTGGAATAATGATGTTTGGTGGGGCATTATTAGCTCTGCCTTTAAGCATCAAATTGGGACGCCCTTTTTATGAGCCGACTAATTTTCCTCCCTCCCCACCTTCATAATCATTAGTGCTTTTCCATTTAACCGAGCGGAATGCCATTGAGGAAATGGCAAAATATTGCGCATGAAACCATTTTGTGAATTTGTGTTATATTTTTGAATTATTCGCGCAACAAATGTTGGCACTAAAATGATTTTTTGTCCGTCAACATGGTCTTATATTGCCCCATTTAATTCAGTTAATGTAATTGCGCGTTTTTGGAATGTCAATCCGAAATAAGGCACATTTTTGTTGAAGAAAATCGGATTGAAGAGTGTGTGGAAGTCATAAATGTTGTGTGATGTTTGCATCGAAAAAAAGCTGGGGCAAAAAGCCATCCATGCCCTGGCACCGATCCAACCCTATTTTTAAAATAAATTTTAAAAATGGAAAGAAAAATGTAGTCGAATATTTGATCAAAATTCTTTGGTCTTTTTAACGATGGATTAAAATTATTTGTCTTTTGCATTTGATTTTGTTGCGCTTAATTGGTAGGCCGTTGTTTCTTTTCGTTTTTTTTTTTTGGTTAAGCACACAACTGCTAATTGGCAATTTTCCATTTATGGTGAGGAACCAAAGCATTTGTTGGATTAGGCCTACGTCAAATTAAAAAAAAGGTTTAGGTTGTATTAGTTATATATAAATAGATTATTGAATAAACTACAAAATAATCAATTCTTAAAAAGCATAAAATAAGTGCGCTTAAATATTAAATTACATAAAATTCAGATGAGATTACGCAAAACTAAAACCCAAATTGGGTGTTCGGGACTTTGGACACCAGAATTTTGGACACCGGAAAAATGGACACCAAGCGGAAAATTTGACACCAACGGAAATTTGGACACCGAAGGTAAAATGGACACTGGAAAATTGGACACAAAAATTTTGTTTAAAAAAATGAACGAAAATATATTTAACAAAAATGAAAAACTTTAGCAATTGGGATGGTTTACTGAAAGAAGTGATGATCTTCTAGTTGCTAATAAAATGGAAAATATATAAAAATCAGGGGTAAAATCAAATTCCGGATTTCCATTTCGACATTCGATTTCATCCCTGGTGCAAATCCATGTAAATAGCTCTTAAAAAGAAACTTACCGCTATTTGCCGAAATTTTGGGAGCTTTTTATTTTTCTTATCCAGTCCATTTAAACACTTCTCCAACTTTTCACCCAGTATTATCATTATCCTCATTCAATCATCAACATGCCTGACCCAAAATGATCGGATAATTTTTTTTAAGTGTCCAATCTTCTGGAGTCCAAAATTCAGGGAGCCAAACCAAGGATAGTCCAAAGAATTAATTTACTTTAATTGCATTAATTAAACAATAAAGCATACATTTTAAATAAGGAATATAAAAATATAATTTATTTCAGAAAAAGTAAATCTCGACTTGTATAATTCAATAATTTCAAAAGAAAGTCTAACAAATTTGTGCAAAATATTTCTGTATATAATTAACATTAAAAAATTTTGTTCAAAATTGTTGCTTTTTAACTTTTGAAAAATTTTTGCGGTTTCGGTCCCGAATCTCGGGTTCATTTTCGGTCACAAGCCTTGGAAAGCTTTCAGCTTTGAATGTCACTAAACCTTAGCTTAGTTTAGAATATTTACTAGGTATAAAGTTTTATTCTTGCAAAAAATTATATTTAAGCATGTTTGAAAAAATTCTCAGTGAATTTGCAATCAGCAAGAAAATGTTCATTAAACAATTTCCTTCTTTTCGTTGGGGAAAGATTCCATGACCAAGCTTTGCTATTGAATGGCGGTGGATGATAACCATCATCATCATCTTCAGATTGATAAAATTCATTTTCCTTGGAAGGTTCTGACTCTTCCTCTTCGGCTATATCAAATCCTTCATCTTCATAAAGAAGAAAATCATGTTTATTGAAACTTTCAGATTCCTCTTCGGTTATATCGAACGTTTCATCATTTTTCTTGGAATTTTCAGATTCTTCCTCTTCGGCTATATCAAATCCTTCCCCTTCTGATTGACTAAATTTATTTTCTTTGGATCCAGCAGATTCCTCGTCAGTTGTATTGTCAAAATTGTTGTTTCTCATCATATGACTATAATCATCATTTGTAGAGGAACCTTAACCAAATTATATGAGACCAAAAAATGCAAAAAAAATTATTCACTTAAAAGTCCATTGTCAAATTCTTTTTTCCATCTTCGAAAACTCCTCAGATTGACCTTTAAAATTTTAGCTGCTTCAATCATTGTTATTGCGGGAGCTCGGTTTTTTA
>JAKKIK010002700.1:0-10197 GCA_024500135.1 Heterodera carotae
GTACGAGTAGGCCCCCCCTCGGGGCGGGGGGTGGGTTGGGGTAAAAGATGCCCCCCCCCCCCCCCCCCTCTGTTTAAGGGCCCGGGATAAGGGGAAATAAAAAAGTTAGCCCCCCCCCCCCCCCTCGTCAGGAAACGCATTTTCTGGCCCCTTGGTGTTAAGGCTCGGTCGTGTCGGGAAATTTTGGATTCCGACTATCTTTAAATTACCCATTGAGAGGCGGCGGATGTTGCGGCACACGCAACATGGGCTGTTGTTGCTGTTGCTGAACCGAGTGCGCATTGCGACGAGCGCCGGGCGAACGGCTTCGACGGCGCGCAATGCCAGCGGCGGCGCCGCCGGCACTGCCGCAACTGTTGGCGGCATCATTGAGCAGTACAATTGGTGGCTCGTTGAGCAATTTGCTGCAGCACTGATGCGGCGACGGCGGCGCATTGTTGACTATTGATTGATTGGGATTTGCCGGATTAGAATGCCGGGATCAGTGTCTATCTCGCTATTGGAATTTGCTGGGATTAGAATGCCGGGATCAGTGTCTATCTCGTTTTTGGGATTTGGTGAATAAGACTGCCGGGAACAGTGTCTATCTAGTGATTGCGACTTGCCGGATAGAATGCGAGATTAGAGGTCTTTCTCGCTATTAGGATTTGCCGGATTAAGGATTAGAGTCAATATATATATATTATGTATATGCATATAAATTAAAAAGAAACAATTAAATTTTTGTTTAAATTTGGAAATTAAAATTCAATTTTTTGTGCCGCACCATTTGCAGAAGCAGCAGCGACAGCACACCGTTCAAACGCAAAGGGTTCACTGATTTTTGCCGGTACCGCCGGCGCCGTTTCAGCGCGGCGCCCTTTGCCTTTTGGCGCCGCCGGCGCCGATTCAATGTGCTGCTGCTGTTCACTGCTGGCACAGCTGCTGCTTGTACTGCCCGAAGAAGCTGACGATGTGCCGGAGCCGAGCTGAACATAAACACAGAAAATTAAAAAATCGATCAATTCATATAATTTTATTGTTTATTATTATTATTTAAAATCGCTCTATTTAAGTTTTAAACCGTGAGTACCGGTTTTCAATTAGACCGATTTTCTAACCTCCAGTTTTCGTTTTGGTTGATCCCGGTTTTTGGTTTCGGTTAACCGACCGCTACCTAAGCCTAATTCGTACGATAAAGATTTCAGATTTGAGCACCCGAAATTTTGATTTTGCATTTTTAATTGCCTATCCTTTATTCGATCGTCAAAAATTAAATTGTGTACTTTCAAAACTGCCTTGATTAAATGGCTTCTTTACAGTTTTTTAATCTTCTTATTTCATTAATCACTTAGAAAAAAATAAAAATGAATTACATGGGACTAGTGGAAATAAGGGTGGGCGGTAGAGATGCTCGAGAGTTTCGGTCTCGGTTCTCGAGTCGAAAAATTTCTCGGTTTTTTGGGGGTCTCGTTCTCGGTCTCGAGTCTCGGTACCAAGTCTCGGTCTCGAGTCTCGGTACCAAGTCTCGGTCTCGAGTCTCGGTGTCAAGTCTCGGTCTCGGTCTCGGTCTCGGTTCTCGAGTCTCGGGAAATTTTGGGTCTCGAGCATTTCTAGTGGGCGGGGGCTTCATTTAGAGAGTGGACTTCTATTAAAGAAAAAAATGCTTTATCTTATGAAAATAATTGGTTTATAAAATTTGTACTTTCAAAACTGATTTTCCGCCTGACTTCGAAATGGCTTCTTCCCTACAGTGTTTAATCCCTTATTTTCATACTTTTCATCTGTTATTTGTTAGACGATGAAAATGGATGGGCTGAGGGCTGGTGGGATTAAAATTTTAATCAAAATTTGTTTTAGTAAAAGTGTCCAAAGTGCCTTAAAATGTGGACAACAAAAACTGTAAGGGTTCGTAGAAAAAAAAAATGCCCACCTATAGGGCTTCCAAACAAAAATTTGGTGCTATAATAGTGGTGGATAAGTGGATATGCTTAATCGTCAAAAAGTGGCATTTTGAAAAAAAAATTATGAAAAATTTTGTCCCAATTTTTGTGAATTTAAATTTGCTCCTCCTCCTGGCCCACCAATGCAATTCTCAACCGCAGCAGATTGGGGATGGTGGTGGCATAACAAATGCAACAACAACGACAACAAATGGGGGCCAATTGCAAATTAAGGTAAATGGCATGGAATTAAATTCATAATTTTTTTTAAATCTATTTTAAAAGTATGAAAAATGTTTGCCTAAATATCATCGATAAAATTGGTGGCCACCGACCCCGATTCCCGACATGCCATCCCCCGATGTTCCCCATTCCCGACAGTTTGGTGGACACCGATTCCGTTCCCGACATGCCATTGGCCCATTCCTGACAATTTGGTGGACACCGATTCCGTTCCCGACATGCCATTGGCCCATTCCTGGCAATTTGGTGGACACCGATCCCGATTTCCCGACATGCCTTTCCCCGATGTTCCCCATTCCCGACAGTTTGGTGGACACCGACACCGATTCCCGACATGATTCCATCCCTGAAGGTCATCGGCTTCGCCCTAATATTCGGGGGGAACCCTGGCAAGAAAATATTTTCCGTCAATGCCTAAATAATAGACCGAAGATTTTTTTAAATTTTGAAATGCCAAAATATGCGCGCATTTGGATTTGCTTGCACAGGTTGGCCTACTGTTTGTCAACGGCACCCAGCGGTTGCGTTCGCTGTTCGGTTTTGGCCAATCAGCACCCGCCATTTCGTTAGCATTACGCCGAGCTAACCAGGAACACCTCGTGGACAGTTTGAACTTCACGTATGTGCCGGGGTTTTTTCCAGCTGGGGCTGTCATTTGAGCGCTGCCGTTTGGGCGCCATGCCAAGTTTTTGCATTGCAATTACCAATACATGTGTATACCAAGCTTGGTATCCATCACATGAAAACACTCAATTGCCAGTTGTCAAAATCAGAATCCTGTGTTGTGGTAATTTGAAATTTTTTACATTACGCCAAAGTTAAAATTTTTATAAAAATCAAAAAAAATGCAGTACCCATAGGTCGGAGCTCAAATGTCCGTCCCGCCCTTTCCCTGACTTTTCGTGGCAATACCAAATTTTGTTTTGTTGTAAAAGTGTACGCGATCATTGTTGAACAGATTTTCTTGGCTGAACTGCGACTGCTTTCAGCCCTGGGGCATCGGTTATGCCAACAAATTGTTGCTGGAACAAAACGTGGACGTGATCATTGGACCGCCGTGCGTTTCGAGTAAACACAAAGCAAAATTTTCGGGAAATTTAAAAATTCCATCCTTGAATTTTCCGGGTAGGGAGGGGGCTTGGCTTGGATGGATTTTTGGGCTAAGAAAAATCGCAAAACCAGGCTGTACACTTGTCATTTGCTCAAATAAAATTAATTAATAGCCCCTTGGTTTTTAGCCGAGTAAAGTCGCGAAATCCAGGCACCCTAAACAGGCACCAAAAAACCCAAAGGAATTAGATGCCGAATTTCTCAAAATTTCCTTTAAAATTAGGCCTACACCTACAGTAATCTAATGTGTGAGTCCCGACCGTGTCACTATGTACATACGCTCTACTGTAATAATTTTGTTGTGCCTCCCGGCCTGGAAAAAACCCGCCTGAAAAATTGAAACCTCCTAAAATAGAGTACCCCCCTTGAAATAGATCCCCATGGAATCGACCAACCACCGCTTTTTAGGCGTTAAAAAATAGATCCCCGAGAGGCCTTATTTTAGGGGAGGTATAAAATATGGTAAGCCTGTGTTTTTTTTTGAAATTTTTAGCTGCCCTCGTGGCCGGCTACGACGCCTCCTTCTACAACATTCCGATGTTCTTATGGGGCGCTACAGTTGCATCGGATCTAGCCGATGACACGCTGTACCCAACGGTGGTCAACACAAATGTTAATTCGAAAATGTTGAGTCAAAAAAAAAATTATTGAAAATTAAAAAAATAAATAAATAAAATTTGCTGTTCCTAGGCTTTCGATGGCGATTCGGGCCCTTTTAGCAAATTACAATTGGAGTGAAGTTGCATTTGTGTACTCACCGGACAACGAACGGATGTAAAAAAGCGCGCGAAAAAATTGCTTACCGTATTTCCTCTAATAGACGCCCCGGGCGTATATTTTTCAATACCCCTCGAGGGGGGCGTCAATTAGAAGGGGGGGGGCGTCAAATGGAGGGGGGCGTCTATTTTCAATACCCCTTCGAGGGGGGCGTCAATTAGAAGGGGGCGTCAAATGGAGAGGGGCGTTTAATAGAGGAAATACGGTATTTTTTATTTATTTAATTATTTTTAATTTTCAAATATGCGTATTATTTAGGGACCGGAAATCCCGACCAATCAAATATGACAAGAGTATAGGTTTTCTATTGGTCCTTCATTAACCAATACCGTATTCTCTCTATTTGAAGCCCTCCCCCCCCTCCATTTGAAGGCCCCCTTGTCGAGGATTGAAAAATAAAAGATCCCCTTAGACAAGGATTGAAAATTAAAAGACCCCCTCCATTTGAAGCCCCCTCCATACGAGGATTGTAAAATAAAAGACCCCCTCCATTTGAAGCTCCCCCCCTTGACGAGGATTGAAAATAAAAGGCCCCCCAACATTTAAAAGCCTCCCTAGACGAGGATTGAAAAATAAAAGACCCGGGCTTTCAAATAGAGAACATCCTCAAAATTTAGCGAAAGTTTTCAATTGTACTTCAAATAATGGGGTGGAGGCGTCTTTAAATTACTTTTTAAACATTTTGTGCTTTTAAAATTCTTCCCCAACACTTTTTAGAATTTCCCAGCCATTCCCGACAAAATTTTGGTCAGAAATTTATGTGCCCGTGCCCGATCCCCGACATTCCTGTCCCTGACCGTCAGGGACGTACCCTAACCCTAACCATTTTACCCATAAAATTTATTATTATAGAACATTTAATAATCGCCAATTTTTGCCACAGGGTGTGCCAATATTTTCAAGCGGATTTTGAGACGCTGGTGAACAGTGACCCCAACTTGACCATTGTGTTCAAGCGCAAAATGGATTCAAGCCCGGAAAGCATGCGATCAGCACTGATTGCGATCGCAAATCGAGCAAGAAGTTCGGGAAGGCGCATGGGGGAGTGAAAATTGGCTTTAACAATTTTTTTTTCTAAAAATAGGACTCCCTCCAATTGAATCCCCCACCCTCGAATAGAAGAACCAGCCCACCTCGTCCCCTTAACGCTTTTCGTCGTCCGCCAAAGGTCGAAATTCCGAATATTGATAGAAATATCAGCCATCCTAGAAAGGGGCCTAGCGGGATTATTTGAAAATAGAGTCCATGGGGTTCTGTTAAAGACAACAGTCGGGTATTTTTAAGACTTGCAGATATAGGTATTAACCGGTTTCGGCTAACGATTACTTAAGTTCGGAACAGTACTCGTCAAATGTATGTTCGGTACCGGCATAACCGATCGATATTTCGGTACACAATACTGGTGCCAAAAAATGGCGCGGAGTCTCCAAAGACAGAGCGCCAATTAATTTTCAAAATTAACAAAATAAACGCATTCAAATGCAAAAACAAATGGTTGCCCCCTCTCCCCGTTGCAGTTGTGGTTGGCTGTTTTGACACCGTCGCTGATCGGAGACAATTTTTGTTGGCAATAACGGACATGGGCTTGGATTCCAAAAATGCCGAGTTTGTTTGAATGATTGGCGTTTATCCCCCATCCCCTCATTAGGTCACCCTAATAGAGTCCCCCCACTCCCTTCAGAGGGGGGGGTTGAAAAATGAGCCCCCCTGGGGCTCTAAAATATGAAGTACGGCGAAAATGTTTTATTTAATTTTTATATATTATATTTTGTGTATGTGTTCTCATAGGTTTGTATTTATTCTTTGCGCACTGCGAGGACTCGGCATGCTGCAACCTGGTAGGTCCAAATTGAAAAGCCCATTTTAATGGAGGGCAGTATTAGAGGGGTGGGGAGTTATAAATTTAAAAATTTAAGAAGGGGAGTTAGGTAAATTTTAAAAAAAATTGGAGTGGGAAGAGTTACAAATTAAATTTGAGGGGTGAGGTATTACAAATTAATTTTAAAAAATTTTTGATGGGGGGAAGGGTTACAAATTAAAATTTAAGGGGTGAGGTGTTCAAATTAATCTTAAAAAAAACTGACTACGGGGCAAACATGTGCCAAAGCACTGACTACGGTGCAAACATGTGCCAAAGCACTGACTACGGTGCAAACATGTGCCAAAACACTGACTACGGGGCAAACATGTGCCAAAGCACAGACCACGGGGCAAACATATAAATTTGAGTGAAAATCATAAAAATATGTCAAGTCAACTACACCTTGTATCTACTGCCTTAAAGAAGTTATTTTTTACGGACAATTAGGCAGCTGAGGATGCTCGAGAGTCTCGGTTCTCAAGTCGAGAAATTTCTCGGTTTTTTTGGGGGTCTCGGTCTCGAGTCTTGGTATCAAGTCTCGGTCTCGAGTCTCGGTGTCAAGTCTCGGTCTCGGTTCTCGAGTCTCGGGAAATTTTGGGTCTCGAGCACCTCTAATAACAACCCCCTGACCAGATCTGGTTAGGTATTGACAGTATGAAAATTCTTCGATGTGCCAATGTGTGGAGGGGATTTGGTGGAACGAAAATTTAAATAATTTAAAATTTTTGGAAACAGTCGCCTGCACGGTTTTTAATGGACCGCAACAATTTTGAGGTTCCACCGCTGCGGGTGGAGGCAACCAAACGGACAAGTACATACCCATGTGGCTTCAACAGGACGGGCTCGGCACCGCCGATCGCAACAACGACGGACTGATGGCCACGCGGCGAGTGATTGTGGTAGGGCCCGGAAGAAAAAAATGTGCCGAAAGAAAAATGTCGTATTTTTTTCACCTCGTGCTTCTTTTATTAGAAAGTGGAAACTTCAAATGTGAAGGGGGCTTCTATTAAGGAAGAGGGGATTCAAATAGAGAAGGGGGCGCTTCTGTTTTTTAAACCCTCTCATTGCAGGGGGTTTAATGAGGAAATTCAAATGGAGAGGGGGTTTGCATTAGAGGGGGGTTGAAAATAGGGTGGAGGCTTCTATTAGGGAAAACACGGTAATTGTTTCCATGTCCACAGGTGGACTTGGAAAATCAATCCTTTTCCGAAATGGAAGAATTCAACCGCAATATGATTGCCGAGTTCGGCAAGTATCCGTTCAACTGTGCCGGACAGTGCATGGGAGGACCGACTGAACAAATTGTGAGCGAGGGCCAAATTGGAGTGAAAATGGCATCAATTATTTGTTGAAATTCGGGGTTGGATGGTTGGTCCCCGACCCTTCGGGGATCAACAATGTCGGGGGTTGGATCTAAATTAGTGAATGATCAAGGCTTTCAATATCTAATAAATGACCAATTAATTGGTTGGTGCCCAACCCTTTTGGAGGTCAACATGTCGAAAATCAGGGGATGGAAGTAAATGATCAAGGGCTTTCAAAATCCAATAAATGATCAATTTGAAAATTGGTCCCCGACCTCGGACAGGATCAGATTTCTACCTGGATCCTGATTTTTTACGGAAAATGCAAGATCAGTGTCCTGGTCAAACCAGAATCTAAATTTTGGAAAATCCTGTCCTGATCCCGTCTTCTTTTTTAAAAGCCTGCAAATTTGGCACGTACACTGTACGACAGCACATATGCATATTTTCTGGCACTGAACAAAACCATGGCCAAATATGGCAGCACTGTCAGTGTGGACATGCTAAGGAATGGCACATTGCTCGTGAGCATGATCAAGAGTACGACATTCCGTGGTAAGAGCCAACAACATGAATACATATTACAATGGCATTGTGCAAGTTGATTTTCAAAGCGGCGCGGCTCAAGACTTTAGGGTTTGACGGGTCCGGGTGAATTTTGGGAAAACCACCAGGACCGGGACGACTCCCGGTTTTGGACCGGTAAACAAGCTGAACACAGAAAAATCCCGGTGCCAAAACCGGGACCAGGACTGTTCCTGGTAAAAAAACCCTCTACCTATTTGTTAGGAATAGGGTTATTCCCGCACTGTTTCGGGAATGAGAACAAAAGTCGGCGATCGGGCCTGGGACGGGGTCGCGGAAATGGGCCAAAAATCGTCTCTAAGTCATGTGAAAGTCCCTAAAATGTTAGGGACCAGTGTCGGGAAGAGTTGAAAGAATTAGGTTCAATTTTGTTGGGTACCCGAACGCCCGAATCCCGACAAGAATTTCTGAAAAAAAAAATTTCTGTGTTAAATCAGGCCAAACGGGTACGGTGGTGACCGATGCGTACGGCAATCGGCAGCCGACCTTTTTTGCCACAATGCTGGACGGCACGGACACGCCGAGGGCGTTCATCAACATCACAATTGTACAAACGCGACCAACAAACGCAACCGACGCCTCCAACAATGATGACCAGTCAGCAACATCAACGACGGCATTTACAACAGTTGTGGGGCCAGGAACAAAATTTAGGGAACATTTAAATTTGGTGGCATTTTTCGAATTCCATATTTGTAGGGCCGGGAACAAAAATTATTATTTAAATAAATTTGGTGGAATTTTTTTGAAATTTTAATTGATTTAATTAATTAATCAATTTATGGTTTCGACAAATTTTAAATTTTCTTCACTGAAGTTGTTCACCCCGATGTACAACTCCAAGGCCGAGGTTTGGGTAAATTATGGGGGAAATCAACCGTTGACGACCCCCCGGTGCGGCTACACGGGCAAGGAGTGTCCACAGGTCATTCTTTAAAATACTGTATTTTCTGAAAATATCCCCCCCCCTAAAATAAAATCCCCCGTCTATAAATAAAATGTCCGGATTCGGGACGGGGCTTAACCCTGCCCTGCCTATATACAAGTGTAAGCCTTCCCCGTCTATAAATAAAATGTCCGGATTCGGGACGGGGCTTAACCCTGCCCTGCCTATATACAAGTGTAAGCCTTTCTTTGATTAATATCCATGAAATTATAGTATTTTTAAAATTGAAGAAAATTTTCAAAATTTAATTTTAGGACATGGGTTTGTACATTTATTTGGGCTCTGGACTGATTCTGCTACTGATTGCGGCCACCGGTGCTGCATTTGGCATTGCAATACGGTGCGCCAAATTTCTTTTTTCAAAAAGTGCCAACGGAATACCCAGAGAAATTAAAAAAAATACTTGGACCAGAATTCAAAAATGACCGGTCCCAATTGGCCCTGAATCTCGGCCAAAAATGCCGGTCCCAATTTAGTGCTGGCCCATCAAAAAACCCGGGGAATTTTAAAGGGGGGTGGCCGGGTGGGATCTGAGGCATGTGTTCCGGTAAGACCCCCGGCTGGTTAATCTGGCCAATGAAAAAAGGCAGGGGAATCGAGATTCCGGGAAATTCCGGCCGGGATCCCGGCACTTGTGCCATTTCTCTGTGTCGGTGTTTAGTGCCAAATTGGTTGAGCGCGATCGACTGACGCGCGAGTGTCTGATCCCGTTTGCGGATCTGCGCAACCTAAAGGAGTTGCGCAGCATGGAAGAGTTGAACAGCGAGGCAAGCAAAAGCATGCGCAGTATGCACAGCAGCGGATCTGGTCAGCAATCGATCAATAATTTTGAAATTATTGTTACAACGTTTGGCATTCCGCCATATGAAGGCATCATAATAATTATTGACGTTCCAATAATTGATCAAACAAAGTCTACGTACTGTGCATTCCTATAATAGACGACCCGGGCGTCTAGGGGGTCAATTTGAAGGGGAGGGGGGGGAGTCAATGGGTGAGTGGACGGCCCACAAAAAAGCTTGGCCAAATAACCCGAAAATGGTACGGGGTACCATAAAAAATTAGGCCAAATAATCCAAGAATTGGCCATTTTGGATTTTATTTTTTGATTGGGCGTAAGTGGTGGGGTGTCAGGGCGAGCCATTGATTGGGGATCAGGGACTAAATTTAAAAATTTTTTTCATCTGGGACAAAAATTGCTTACCGTAAATCCTAAAATGAAGCCCCCGGGGCTCTATTTTTCCTCTCAAAAGGGAGGCTCTATTTCAAGAAGGCTTTATTCCAGGGGAGGCTTTAATTAAGGAATTACTGTAATTTTAAAAAGTTTGGCAAAATGATGAGTGGTCGGTCCGTGTGTTCGGTACGGGTCAACTCCGTCCCGCCAACTCCGTCCCAGCCGAAGTTTTTTGACCATAACTTTTTTGTTTGTCATCCAATTTCTTCAAACTT
>JAKKIK010002701.1:0-10191 GCA_024500135.1 Heterodera carotae
CATGGGACGCATAAAAAGTATAATGGGACGCATGAAAAACTATGGGACGCATAAAAGTACAATGGGACGCATGAAAAACTATGGGACGCATAAAACTACAATGGGACGCATGAAAAACTATGGGACGCATAAAAGTCCATGGGACGCATAAAAGTCTATGGGACGCATATTGTGCACTAGAGCCAAACATTTTTCCTTTATTTTATTTTTTCCAAAATCATCAACCATTACGTACTAAATTTTTTACACAATATTTTTTGGTACTATAAATGAATCCTGACGTTTTCGAGAGTTTCGCCAAAATAATAAAAAAATAACGGGAAAATTCCAAACTGACCGGATCATACAAATACCCAGTGTCGGCATTGTAAAAGACGGCCCATTCGTCGTGCCATTGGAAGCCCAGCGACGCAAACTGATCACTCTGCTGCTGTTGAACTACTTGGGAAGCCGTCTGGGTGACCATGTCGGCAATGGACAACTGAAAGGGGGACAAAATGATTGGCATTAAATTAAAATTTGATTTTATAAAAAATTATGGCGTTGAAAAGTGTAAAATTTGGTTAAAATGTGCTGGTTTTTGTACCAAAAAAAAAGGCAGAAAAACAAACCTGCTCTTCGCCAATGCCAAATGGAACATTGTCATTATTGCCATTGTTTAGCCGAGGGTCCGCGCAAAGCCAGTCACTCATTTTTTGGCACAAATTGAGCGATAAAAAAATGAACAAAAGTAAAAATAATTAATTTTATTTTTTTTTATTTAAAGAAATTGGCAAAATGATTTTGGCAAAAATTCAAATAGATGACAAACGGTTTGGTTTGGTAAACGGTTTGGAGTCGCCCAGGCACATGGGCCATGTTTCCGCTAGGGTGGCGCTGTTTCCCTCCGGTCACTTCCATCTGCCCTTCAAGGTGACATCACAAAATTTTTTTAATTGTTTTTTTCTTCTTATAAAAGCCCCCCCCCCCACTCGAAGAGGTACTGGAAATTCCACCCTTCCTTCAATAGAAGCCCCCCCCCACTCGAGAGGCTATTGGAAATCCCTCCGAATTTTTCTTGCAGAATCCGGGATTACATTTTTGGCATCCGCTTACACAAATCCCTGCCCCGCCGCCGTCATTGGTGGTTCAAAAATGGATGCTTTTTACGCTATTTTGATCGACAATATTTTTGCTTCATGTTCAGCAGCAGCAAGCACACATATCTTTTTTATATTTTTGTTTCATATTTAGTAGACCACTGTCTTCCTTTTTTTTGCCCCGTAGGGGACGGATAATTTTCTCTCTTTTTTTTTTGTTTCCCGAATTCCATCCGAAAATTCCTCCTAATAAAAAGGCTCCCCCCTCCTCTCTCTCTCCTCTCTCTCTCTCCACAAATTCATTCCTCCCCTCCCCCCGGGCGCTGGCCAAATGATGTGAAAAATGAGAACAGATAGGAGGACAACCAAGACGACACTTGGCACAACAAACAGCCAAATGTTTTGCTTCCTCTGCGGTCGATTTAGCGCCTTTATAAAAAATAAATTAAATAAAAAATAAATATATATATATCCCTCTAATATAATAAATGGCACCATTGGCATACCGGTCAATGAAGAATTAAAATCCCGGATCCGTGCAGAATCTCAAACAAGGGGCACCCGGGACCGCGGTCAACAAATGGCACCCGTAATTCCGGCTAATAGATGGCCATACGGTTACGAAATCCCGGACAAAAGAGCACCCGGGATCCCGTTCCAAAGATAGCACCAGGATCCCGAAATCCTGGTCAAACCTCCCGGGGTTATACGGTCAAACGCTGAAATCCCAGTTCCGTTGCTTTCAAAAATTCCGATCTCGCCTTCCTGAAAAGCCGTCAAAGCTAACAAATCAATCTTTGGCCACCATTAATTGCTTTATCCCTCCCTCACCACCACCCGCCGTCGCCGCCAGCGATCACATGGAGCCAGCCGTCCATCCATCCATCCCATTAGTGCTTAAATAAGCCGACGACGGATTCCATAAATCCCTCGGGTGCTGTGGGTCGAAAATTCCATTTGTCTTCCAATAATTTTCTGCCGATTTAATTGGCCTAAATTTGCCCCCCCCCCCAAATTTGTTCGGCATCGGGCAGGGCTTCGTTCGGAAATGTACGAGATTTTTGGTCTTATTCCTTTCCCCGACAGTGGTGCCCCCGAAGGGACCAAGCCCTGATAGTTCGGCACTTTTAAATTAGCTTGGTACTAACAAATAAATCGCTAAAAAATAATCATTTAAATTTTCCCTTAATTTAGCCATTTTAGCAGGAAAAAACTTATTTTTATTATCTTAAACACGGTCATGGACTTCGATCCTGAGCATGAAAAATGGCAATGCTGCTTTTGCCGTATCCAAACCGGGCTCAAATTTCTCGGTTTGTTGGAGTGCGTGATGGCCACCGGGGCGTTGGCACTTGGCATCCACCTCATGCACATTCATGCCACAACGGACGAGGTACGTATCCTATTTGGGTGTTTATGTTTTTGAAATACCCTCAAGGGTGGGCTTCTATTATAGGGGGCATATCCAAATGTAACAGCTGGGGGGGTCTATTATGTGGTGCAGGTTCAAAAGGAAGGGAGGGGAATGATTTTTCCCAAAATCGAGGGTGCCGGCTCAAGTGTAAGAGGGGGGTTCTATTGGAGGGTGTAGGTTTTTTCCCCCGGAGTTCGGAGAGGGGGGGGGTTCTATTGGAGTAATACATTAAGTGTAAAGAGGGCACTTCAATTGAGAGTGTCAACCCAAATGGAAGAGGGGGTTCTATTAGAGGGTATAGGTAGGTTATTTTTCTCGGAGCTAACGGAAATTTTACCTAAAATAAAAGTGTTTATTTTACATTTTTACATTTTTCGGTACAGGACGGCTTTTTCTACCTGTTCGACCTTTCGCTGTGCGCAATTTCGCTGGCATTTGGGCTCGCTTCGTTGGCAATGAGTGCCGGCGTGCATTTCCATCGAGAAAAGTTGCTGTACCCAACCGTGGCGCTCCGTGTGCTGCTCGTCATTTTCGTCACTGTACGCTTTAATTAAGGGTTGGTGGTCGCCCCGGGGGCAATAATTTGGGCATTTCAAATATCGGCGGAAGTCGGCTACGTCGTCCAAATTCTCGGAGTGGGGCCGGTAGAAACGTGGCATTCGCTGGGATGAGGGTGCCCAACATTTTCGGGATTTAGGGGCAGAGGCAGTCCAGTCGAGACAAGCTAATTGTCAAGTGTCGGGTCGGGAATGAATCAAATTCGAAAAATCTCAATTTATTCAAAATAAAATGAAAATTGGGGTTTTTTTTATTTAAATTACTAATTAAATTCAACATTTTAAAAAGGTTTTTGGTGTAAGCATTGGCGTCGTTCGTCCGCCGCTGGTTGAGGAACAGAAGAATGGGCACAAATTCCATGTGTCAAATCAACAACGAAATGTCAACCAGGCGAGAGCAAAAAAGGCACACCTAAACACTGTAACCCCCAAAATAGAGCCCCCGGGGGCTCTATTTTGGGGAACACTAATAAAAATTGAATTAAATTTAAACAAAAAAAAACATTTTTAAGGAAGAGCCATCGATTGCGCTGAGATTGAGTAAGACAAATAAATGTGGTGGCAGATTTTACCCTCAAAATATAATTAGGGGATAAACCCCGGGACAGTACGGGGATGATCCGCGGAAATGAATTTGGATTCCGGCATTTTTTAATCCATCGGATTAGACTGGGATGCCTGCTGTCAGGATTTCCTCGGGATCCACAGACAGGGTTTTTCTGGGGCACCGGAGGTTAGGTTTACAGTTCAAATACCGGGGATGGAATGTTGGGAAACGGGCCCTAAAACGTCGGGGGATGGGTTAAAAGATCGGGGACCGCCCGGGGACGGAATGTCGGGAAACGGGGAAAATTCCTAAAAATGTCTCGGGGACCGGGTGAGTGTCGGGGAGTCGGTGTTTTAACACCCATTTTTAACACTTTTCCGGCATATTTTTGTTCCAGTTTTCTTGATGTTCATCATGGTTTTTGTGTCCATCGTCGTATTTTACACAATTTTTTTGGTCCTCCGAACTATCCGCTTCATCAAAGCTTACAAGCGATTGCAACGGCGTCGCAGCTCCTTTTTCCTGGTCGGCCAAATTGGTGAAGAATTGATTTTTTTGGCTTAATCCCACCCCTCGAATAGAGCCCCCCATCCCCTCTTGAGAGGCATTTGAAAATAAAGCTTACCCCCTTATTACAGCCCCCCCTCCCATCTAAAAAATTCGGCACTATAAGAAAGGCCTCTTTTGGTAGACGGTTGAAAAATAGAGACCCCGGGGGCCTCTAATTTAGAAAATATGGTAATTTTCAATGTTTTTTCCAGACCCAAATATGATGAAGCTGAAACGTCCGTCACAGTGCAGCCAAATGTATTGAAGACAAAACAAAGATCAGCAAAAGATTATTAATAATGGACATTTTTTACCGTATTTTGGAAATAAAACCGTTTTTCCTTTAATAGAAGCGCCCCCCCTCCATTTGAATGCCCTTTCCTTCTAATAGAAGTCCACTAACGAGGGATGTTTAAAAAAATTGAAGCCTCCCAAGCCCATGGGCTTTTATTAGCGGAATGCCGTAAGGGCGACCATATTGAAGCGAATTTTTAAACAATTTTATTGAATTAAAAAATTAAAAAAAAATCGTTTTTAAAATGTCCTCCGCCGTCTTTCCCCTCTCTCTTTCGTCGTCTGTCGTCATCATTGCTTCTGTGTGCTGATGTAGAGCACGTTGTTGCCCCGGATGAACGCGTCCCCGTACTTGGCCTTCAGCTGTCCGCCATGGTACTCTTCTGTCTGCTCAAGCGCAATGTTCATGAAGCCGTCAAGGCAGGAGAGAATGCCTGAGAAAGAGAGAAAACTCTGATCAGCGATGATCAATCAATAGTTTATTAAAAGATCGAACGAGTCTCCATAAAGAAACTGATCGGTCGGTGACCGATTTAGCGTCTGATCAAAGCACCGCCCACATAAAGCTGATCAATGATCATTCAGTCTTCCGAAACGGATCAGTGAGCAGTAGCAAACGCGACAAACGCAACCTAATCCCCAAAAGCTGGTTAATCACTCAGTCCCCTTCCTATAGTTGTGTCAGAGATCATGGTGATATTATTTTCTTACGATCAGCGGTTGTGATCAAAGTCGCCAAAAACTGATGGATCAGTGAGCCCTCTTTACGGTCCTTGTGCTCCAAAGTCACCCAAAACTGATCAGTGATCACTTAGTTCTTACGATAGGCGATCGAACAAAAAGAACGGGTTGGTCTATGTTCACAGCCAAATTAGTTTGTGCGGTCAAAGAAACGAACGCGATCACTCAATCAATACACACTGATCAGTTCCGAACTGCGCGATCGTTTGCGATCAAAAGTCGCCCGTTCGCACAACATTTTTCTGCTGCCTTCCCATCACTGACCCCGATAATCGGCACCCGAATTAAGCTTGACCACCACCGGTTTGCCCACAATTTTCTTGAGAAACTCGCTGGGCGTCTGCCGTCTGCTTGCCACAGCCGCTGTCGTCGTTATTGGTGCACTCATTTTGATGGACAAATAGATTTAAAAATATTTTTTCAATTTAAAAGCCTTTCTAAAAAATATTCGCATGAGATTTTTTAAATTTGGTATTTGATTTTGCCAGGAATTGCATGGATATTGATTGGTCCGGGATTTTGTCTGGCTCCCGACCGGTTCGGGGTGAGGATTTCGGGCCTTGGTTGTTACTCTTTTTTTTGGATTTGTCGGATACTAAAAATCGTCCCCCCCCCTCTTCAACTACCAAATAAAAGGTACAAATGTACATGCCATGTACAAAACACAATTATGTATGATGAAAATGAAGGAAAAAAAACTTGGTAATGTATGTGTGGACACAGAAAACACAAAAAGCATTTTTAAAAATTTGTAAGCAAAAAAATCAGTCAAATTTTAACAAGACTTTTGTTGAATAACAACAAAACAAAAAAAAAATGAAGGGACAAAACATTTATGATCATCACGAATGAATAGAAGAGGTGTAATACATTTTTACATAGTTAATGCTTGTAAGAGGTGAATGATGATGACAGACAAAGCGTTTTTTGTAGGGTAATTGAAACAAGATTATTGTACACAAAAAAAGGGGGGAAAATGCAGCGTATAATTGTTGTATATTTTGTACAAGAAGCTGGTTGCAACAAATGGAAATAGGAAAAGTTCGAATGGTCAAAAGTGCACCGCCCGTGGGACAGCAAAAAGCACCATGTTTTGACTGGATGTAAGACAAAAAACCGATAGTTGTCAAACCGGGAACAATTAAATGGGGCTACGTTGGGGGGGGGGGGTTCAATGCCGGAATCAGTTAGTGAAAAAATAGCGACAAATTTTATATTAAGTTAGATCATTTTTAGCTTGCGGCCCCTTTGTACAATGCTTACAATTTATTGTACATATATCATCATCATTATCAATCATAATCAAATCACACAGTGTGGGGGCATGGATGGATGGATGGGATGGACAAAACGAACGAAGGACGATGAGGAGGACGACGACGACAACGGCACACGGACACCCAAAAATGTGGCACAATTAAATGCGCACGGCAGGCTTGTTGCTGGGGTGCGCTTTTCTCTTATCAGCTTTCTTCGTCGCCCTGGCCACTGTCCTGCTCGTCATCGTCTGCGTAGTCCGCGTCCTCATCTGCCAAACAAAAAAAAATGACGATGATGAAGGAATGGTGTGGCAAGGAATTTAAATCGTTTTCCCTATATTAATTTGTTTCCCTGTATTAATTTGTAAGCCCCCCACCCCCTCTGTCATTAGCGGTTTGAAAATAGAAAATCCACCCCCTCTAATAGAGTCCCACATGAGGAAGGATTGAACGAGTGTGTTAAGAAATCAACTGTTCGACATTTGAATTTAGAATATTTAACCGACACGCACTCACCCGTATCGTCGTCATCCTCATAGTCGTAGTAGTCCTCGTCCAGGTCAATGACGTCGTTGGACTCGTCGCCCGGCTTCGGCTTGGCCTTCACCACGTAGTCGTCAATGGTCTCCGGCACCACAACATTGTCCTTTATGGCTTCGCCCTTGGATTTGTCAACCTGTTTCCTGAAAGCGGGGGCGGGAGTGTCTGCCACTGATCCTAAATCCATATGGGCGAGATCCCGGCCGGACAGTAATAGCGATCACCAAGGAAGAGCCCATTTTTCGTTTCGAATGGGGCACCACACCCCCCGTGGCACAATAGGGGCGGAATGAGTCCAAAAAAGTGCCAGGCCGAGAGACCCCACACACACAATAAAACAGACCTTATGATAGTCGCATACTCTTGGTCACCGTGGTCTGAAAAAAAGGAAGATACATACATGCGCGTAGAACAATAAACCCAATCAATTGTACACGCTTAAAGTATGTCATAGTTCAGGATGTAACCGGAATTCCAAACTTTTTGGAGTTAGGCAATATGTAAAATTGGGTGCAAAATTTTGGGGCTTTTTTAGGTGTTCGATTACATCCCAAGTACGTAACCTACGCGTTTTCATGTCCCGGCGTCCCACCTTTGTATTTGCGGTACATCACTGACGCGTCCACATTGGCGGGTGACGACGTGTTCGGCTCGTTAAGCAGTGAGATCACAGACAGCAACACCGTGCGCACACTTTGTGTAGGATTCCATCGCTCAGAAGGCATCTTGATAAACAGGGGGGAATTGGTGGCCATATTTTTGTCTCATTTTCGAACTTTTTGTTACGAAAATGTTATTCGTGGTGCGACCTTATTGTAGCGCGCGTATACGCCATCCAAAACCGAAATTTTAATTGGCCCCTGGTCATGCGTTTTAATTTGGATTAATGTCAAGGACACAAACCTCGCCACTGTGCGGGTCGTCCACCGGCGGGTGCAATATGCTAATGCATATGTCGCCATTCTGAACACAAAAACAATGCAACATGTATATGTAAATATCGAATATATAGAAATACCCAATTTAAATCCAATATATCCCCTTAAAAAAAAACCTCGTAAACATTGGGGTGCCACACCGGATGTATGAAGCGCATCGTCGGCGGTGAATACGGATAATTTGTTGGAAATTTCAAATGCTTAAAGGGCGACGAATCACATGCATGCATTGATTGGTTTTATTGCCATATTCATCATCAAAATACCATCCCGAAAAAACTCACCGCTTTGAAGTAGCCGCCCTGAAAATTATTGCAGTAATGTAGCTGAATTTACTTAAAAAAAGGATAGATTCAAAAGAAAATTTTTTGAGGGCTGGGGAGATTTCCAATAAGTCTGGGATGCCGTTTTTGAGCGCTGCGGTTATGGATAGTGATTGTCATGGGACGGGTGTTTTGCCGCAGACCAAGTTTACGTGTATTAAGCCACTCTACTACCCTACGACTTTGTCAGCGCCAAAATGCCCATGGTCCGACCGTGGTGTCCACGCCACGCCATAAAATCAAGTGTCGCCCCAATAGTCATGGTATAATGTAAAAACCTGGTACAGTGTGCCGGGCGGTCCAAAAATGCCCACAGTCCACTTGAACATATTGTCATCATCACATGTGACCGTAAAGCCCTCCAGTGGCTGTGATTGCAGTGAACGCAGCTCCATTTGCAATGCGCGGATGGCGGACGCGCTTGAGGTTTGTGCGTGACCAGCAGAGGATGACTGAAATTTGATAGGGTATTTTTTGGACAAAATTTTGCGACCCACGAGCCCTCATCCGGTTTTGGAAACCCAGAATTGTAGCGGCCTCAAAAACGGGGATTTAACCAAGCCAGATAAAGCTTGCCATGATAAACTGAAGGCAGGCGTAAAAAAAATGAAAAAGCGGGGTTTTTAAACACGATTTTCCACCCATTTCGCCAGACAATCGAAAATTCTGAGCCATAAATGTGAAAACATTGAATTTTCAATATGGCCAATCATCTCAACAATTATTGAGGCACAAACAGACAAACCATTGTTTGAGGTGAGTGGCGGCGATTGAATTGAAGTGATGGCCTAAAGTGTTTGTGTGAAAGACGATGTTGTTGCTGAATAATAATGCCACCGAATGTTTGCTGCTTAGAAATGAAAATATTAATGAATTGGTTGCTTAAAAATATGGCAATGAAATGTAATAAAGTGGTGACAACTTCTGAATGGATGATTAAGTTATTAGTGATCTAGCAATCAT
This sequence comes from Heterodera carotae, assembly GCA_024500135.1. NCBI lineage: Eukaryota > Metazoa > Nematoda > Chromadorea > Rhabditida > Heteroderidae > Heterodera > Heterodera carotae. The sequence goes on from JAKKIK010002701.1 coordinate 9,205, forward strand.
AAACACAATGTTCGAATTTGGATTCGGGATTCGATATTGGTGGGGAAAAAAAACTCTGACTAGAGCTCAGTCTCAAAATATTTGTTTTTAGAATTAAAAAAATTTCGGGATGGGCTAAACCGAAAAATTACCACCATTTTTTAGTATTATTTTAGGATTTATTTGTCAGTAAATTTTATATCCGAATATTTGCAGTGGACGAGGTGGTGGCTAAAAAATAAATGACAAATGCATTACATATTATCAATCATCAAAAATTTGTGGATGAAATTGGTAAAGCATGCTGTAGCAGGGCAGAAAATGGGAATGAGTTGCCGCTGCCCTTCGGTGCGAGCGTACGCGACGCAAAAATCACATGAAAATGCTGTGTAAAAAAATTATAAAGCAAATTGCTCTAAATAGCGCACAAAAAGAGGGAGAGAGATGAAGAGAGAGGAAGAGGGAGGGAGGGAGGGAGGGAGAGAGAGAAGGAGAGAGGGAGGGGAGGGAGAAAATATGGGAAGACAAAGAATGGGGAAAGGAGATAGACAATGAGAGAGAGAGAGAGAGAGAGATAGATGAATGATAAGGAAATGGAAGGAAGGAATGTGATGGATGGATTATTGGGGACATACGTAAAAAAAACAGAGACAGAACAGCGGCGGCAGCAGCAGGAAGAGAAAAAAGGACATTTATTTTACGTCAGTCCGTCCGTTTGACTGACTCTGATGACTACGGAAGAAAAATTGTAGGCAAAGGAAAAAGAGAAAAGGAAGGAATGGATAAAGGAAGGAAGGTGGGAAGGAATGGATAAATCCTCTTTACTATACAATTCCGTAGAGATCGGTAGACTTTGAAAAAAAACGGAATCGACTGTGTTTTGGATTTGCATCCGGACGGAATTAAGGTCCTTATTAGAGTAGGACACGGTCGGTTTTAAACCGGGGGTACCGGTTTTCGGTTAGGCCGGTTTTCCGACCCCCGGTTTTCGGTTTCGGTTTTTGGTCG
>JAKKIK010002702.1:0-10190 GCA_024500135.1 Heterodera carotae
TTTTTCAATACCCCCTCGAGGGGGGGCATCAATTGGAGGGGGGAGGGCGGCTATTTTTCAATACCCCCTCGAGGGGGGGCATCAATTGGAGGGGGCGGGCGGCTTTAGAGAACATACGGTAGTCATCATTCTTCACTATAGATCAAAAAATATACGCTATTGTGCCGCCCCGTTTAAACTCGCCTCGCTGTAAACGATCAGTTCCAAGTCGCGAAACTGTTGGACGCCATCGATCGTAACTGATCGAACAAACGGAGGAAATGGCACAAATTTGGCGGCTGTAAAAATAAATATTTGTCAACTTAACACAACAAATGCGTCAAACCTTTCGCATCGAACGTGAGCTCCTCGCCGGTTTCATTTGCGGTGCCATCCGTCGAAGAGCTCTCATTTTTTAAGGTTTGGTCTTCAAATGCAATATTTTACTTATTTAAGTAATCACTAGGGCTGTTAAAAAAGGGCAAATACCCTTTTTAGGTTGGGTTTTAACCCTTTTCGCGATTTTTGTGCCCTTTTGCAATTTTTTGACATTTGATGCCATTTGCCATTTTTAATAATTGGTTTAATTAGCAAAATGCACCCCAAAAATTAGTTTTTTTTCCCAATAAAACGCCGTTTAATTTTCCAAAAAATTTAGTTGATTAAAAAATTTTCTGCATTTAGAACGTCTTGATAAAACTTTGGATTGAAATTTTTAATTCTTTTTGGTGCTTTTTTTGACCCATTTTCATGCTCTTTTTAAAGTTTTTTTTGGTGCCTTTTATGGCGCCCAATCGCGATTTTGTGCCCTTTTTTAACAGCCCTTGTGATCAATTTATGTTCGCTTTTCTTCAAACCGCCTCTTCCCGATTGGTCCGTAAGTCCGACGCCGCTGTCATTGCTAAATATGCTAACCGCTTTTAAGACAATATTTGTGTGTATTATTGATTTAATTATCAATTAAATGGATGCTGACAATGCTAAGGGAGTTTCATAAAGCTGCCACCTTGGAGAATCCCGAACAAGTTTTTGGGCTATATCTTTCTTAGTACAATTTCTACAAACTTGGCAATAGCCCAACACTTTCTCGTGACTCTCGAAGGTGGCCCTTTTTATGAAATGATAAGTGCCATTGAATGTACGCACTCGATCGAGTTGTTGTGGGTTAAGTCAAAGGGTGTCGTCCCCTGAAGCATTGTTGTCGCGCCCCCGGGTGCCGCCAATGCATTTCCACCAAATGGGTGATTGTTGCTGCTGTTGTGCGGCATTTGTTGCGCAAATGGTGAAGCATATTGTGACGGAAGGCCAACGGCGGGGCCAAACGAAAGCTGCGAAAAGCAAAAATGGAGACCAATTTTTGCATTATTTTTAACGACAGACCATTTGCTGCTGATGTGCCATCATTTGAAAGTTAGGCCCTTCCGTTGATTTTGCCGGCATAATGCCATGACTCTGTTGAGCCTGCAAATGACTCATGCCGGCGGTGAACATCGGTGGACCTAACAGCGAAATGTCTCAAAAAAAAATTTTTTTTTTTTGGTATGCGCAAACCCCAATAAAAATTTTGAAGGTTGCGCAGAATGTGCGTCGATTGTTCCGAGTTGCCACCGATCGCTTTGGCGGCGTCAACACAAAACGGCACTGGTCGCAGTTGATACGGATTTTGCTATTAATGTAAACGGAAAAAATAATGCTGTGCAAATGTTCAAAATTCATTCAGCCAACGACATTTTTGTTTTTTGCTTTTGCGCCAGTCACAATTTTTTTGATATTATGCCAAGACGCCGCCAGTAGATTTTTTTTATTTAGGGTAAGGGGTTTTTCATTTATTTTTTCATTTTGTAGGGAGAGGAGAACTCCTCCCCACACCCTTAAATACGAGCATGAGTGGTACTTTTCGGTTTTGAGGCTACACCCCAAAATTTTAAAAAGAGAGCAACAAAGAGCAAGGAAGCAACGCCGTGGCAATGATCCTTTTGAAAATGTCTTGGAACAAATTATTGCATTTATCCCACCAAATCAAAACGAAAGTACCGCCTGAATTTATCAAAAAAGGTGCTATTAACTAAGCATCAAAATGGTCAAAAAAGGGCCAAAACTCACCAAATCAATGCGCAACTGTTGTTGATGTTGGTGCTGTGAAGTGCCGGCAGTTCCCTGCTGTTGCTGGCCCAGGGATTGCAACTGATAGGGCCGTTGTGCCGTCGTCGCGTCCAAAGTGCCAATGCCAACCAACGGTTGCAGTGAACGGCTAACCGCCGCCGAATAAGCAAAGTTCGCAGCTGTCGCGACGTTCGTCCTCTGCTGCTGTTGGCTTCTTGTCACTTCCACGTCAGATGAGCTGCTGTTCGATCTGTTGGAATTAAAGCATTTTCAATTTTTAAATGTCATTAATTAATTTTAATTCATTTTTATATATTTATTAGAAAATATTGCACTCACTCTTCCTCTTCGTCCTCGGCACTTTGCCCCTCAACGCCGTCCTCGCCACTCTTCTCTTTCGGACTACGGTCATTTTCAGTTTCCATTCGATGAAAACGTTTTGACGCCGAATGGACATTAATATTTTCCTAAAAATATTACTGTAAAATTATTAGAGAATGTAAAATAAGTGATTAATTAATGAATAAATGGCACGGCTTTGACCGAAATGTCTGTGCTTTCGTCAGAAATCGGTCGCTTTGAGCCGATAATTTGCTGCTTTTGGGAGGATGACATTTGCGTGCCAAAATGTTGTTGTTGTTGATTATTGTTTTGATACATTAATCTCAAAAATTAATCCTACAATAATAATTGAGTGCGGATTCAGAGCTAAAACACAAAATAGCAACTATGAGGCCAATAATTACAAAATAGAAGGATCGTTAAATTAAAAAAGTATTTTTTTAATTTTGGAAAAAGATATTTTTGCATTTGTTTGGACATGGATCGAAACTAAAAACAAAATTTTTGGATACTATTGGAGTTGCAGTCCTATATTTTGGTCAATTTTAATAAGTTTTTTTTTTTAAATTGGGAGCATTTTCATGGGTTTGAGGTTGTCTGGTTTCGTTCATTTTAATGACTCTTTGGTAAATCGATTTTTAAGAATTTTGTATTTTCGAACAAATATTCGAATGTGTTAGCAGCCGAAATTTGGCAAGATGGAGCTCACAAATCAGTTCAATTCAAGAAAATCATATACATGAGACAAAAGACTTTTTCTGTATTTTATTAAAAAATCTTTTTTGCTGCCATTTGCAAAAAAATTCATTTTATGACGCTTCAGTAGTCAAAAAATGAAAGCCCAACAAAAGGGGGATTGTTGTTAAGAAGTGACATGAAAGTGTGATTGGTTTGATTTGTTGCCGATCGATGCTTGGGACTGACTGACCAAATAAATAAATGATCCCCAAAATGAGAGAAGAGTGCCAAAAATGTGGAAAAGAGAAAGAGAAAAATGGATGGAAATGATTGACGCAAAAGTGTGGGAATGGCGGCGGGTCACAAATTGTCAAAAAAAAGAGAGAGGGGGGGGGGGGGGGGAGAGAAAGAAAGAACAATCGAATAATTGTGGGCATGGCACGCTAATCCGCTGAATTGGTGCATATATTACATATTTAGGTATTTATGACTGCGATTATCACTCAAAATATCAAAATCAGAAGAACATCAACATTCCCATCTTCGGCATTTTTGGTGTGAAAGTGAATGATTTAACAAACGGAGAAATGATTTTAAATGATTTATGGATTTCATTCAATAAGCAAAATGCCAAGAAAATAAAAGGTGTAATGAGTGGGGAAGCGTTTTAAGTATTTCAAATGACTGTAAAAGCATTTTCACATTGTAAATAAATAACCCCACCAATGAGAATAGAGCAACCAAAAAAATCAGTCTTTTTAAAAATTTAAATTAATTAATGGGAACATCGAACAATTTTTGCCTGAATGCAATTCAATCTTTATCATTATCATTTTGGACATTCATTTTCTTTGTTCCAATTATTATTATACCAATTTCAAATATTACATTCGAAATTGTTTAATCAAATTGATGAATTCAAAATGGAAAAATCAGCAGCAGAAATGGGAAGAATGGATGGAATGAATTGAGTTGACGGGCACTGAGTGACTGCTGCTGCTGTGGTGGGCAATGGACAAAAAAAAAGAGGGGGGAAAGAGGGGAAAGAGGAGGCATTGGCACAAAAGGAAATTCAAAAAAGGGAACAAAAAGAGGAAGTCCGTGCCGTAGGGCAAAAGGGGCATAATTATTGTTTGGGATGTGGGAGTGACCGCGCGTGAACTCCTTCTCCTAAAAACCATAAACAATTTCAAATTTTTCTACATAAAATAGTCTCATCAGTCATTTACGCGTAAAAATCCGTTTTTTTTTCCCAAACTCATAAATTAAACGGCACGGCATAAAAAAGGGTATCAAAACACACACAGTTTGGTCATATTTCATTCGTTCACCAAATTCAATTCATTGTACTTAAAGTTCACAGTTCACAATTTAATGACCCTTGGATTAATCAAAGTCAACTGACTAATGGGATTAAGCGAACTAAAAATGGAAAAAGTCGCAACTTTTGACAAATTTGTTCGACCTATTCGGTCAAGCGTATAATCCAAAAATGAAACAAAATTAATGTTTCATTTTTTGTCTTCAAACGGAAAATGAAAAAGGCACTAAACACAAATTTAATTTGCCAATATTTTATACGCTTAAATGAATACTTATTTTTATGTTAATGGTTCGTCAAATTGAAGAGGGCGTCAAATAAAAGGAAAAAATGACAACAAAAAAAAAGATGCGAAATTAAAATAATTGAGTCATGCGCAGACAAATGTCGTGTTAAGTAAGGGCAGCCACTAAAAGGGTATTTAAGAGTGATTTTGCCGCTTTGATGGGCATTGAAGACAAAACATTCAAATGGACTTCAAATTTAAACACAAACAAATGAAAGATGGCTTAACTTTCTCAACTTTAAATATCCCATAAAAATTAAAACCCAAAATTTATAGAGAAAATAAAAACTAACGGCCCATTTAAAATGCCATTAAAAATGTTGCGAGGAATTTCGCCGTGTCCGCCGTTGTCTTATAGCAAAAATGCCTTTGAAGAACAGCTGAAGGACGAACATCGAAAGCTGAAAATGGAGGAAGAGACAGATAAGAAAAAGCTTCAAATTGACGAGAAGAAGCATTTATTCATCGTGGCGCCGGAGGAGGGGACGATGGACAATGACGGCACGGATGGGTGGTCGGTGAGCTATTGAAATTTTAATAAAAGTTTAAAGATAATTAAAAACAAAAACAGGACAATGTTCCAATCACCAAAGCTCGGATGGCTGAGCTGATTCGCCACTTTTATGCATTGGGATGGATGCGCGACAACGGAGCCGGCATGGCGGCGCGTTTTAAGTGTCCAAAGACGGGCGAACATCTGATTCTGAATTCGTCCAACTCACTCGCAAAAGAGATATTCAGCCAGTAAATAAGGGTGATAAATAAAAATAAATAAATATAATCCAATTTAGAAATGAACATTTTATGATGAAATCGGGTGGCACCATTTTGAAGCGTCCGGCAGACCCGGACCGAACTCCGACGGCACCGTTCTATTTGCTCCGTGACAACCAAGGTTTGTCAATGTATAATTTAGGTACCTGATTAATTTTAAACATACATTGATCAGATTTGGTTTGTATCATTCACACGCACACCAAATGGGCCAATCTGATCACTCAGCTTACTCCCGGGGACAAATTCATGATTTCAGGGCAGGAAATGATTCAGGTGCCAAATATTTAGCATTTATTTTATTCATTAATTTTGATAATAATTGAAGGGATGTGAAAATCGTCAGACCAAACGCAGAATGGAGAACGTCGACACGGTTGTAGTGCCGATCATTGAGACGGAAATCAACGAATTCGTCCTTTGCGTAGGCTAATTTTTTTTTGCCAAATTTGACCGCCAATTACATGGCAAATTCATTTGTTTTAGCCTCAGCTGCAGAAGACGCTGCGCAAATACCCCGAAGCCAGTGGCATTCTCGTACGCGGGCACGGCTTCTTCGCATTCGGCAGCAACACGTGGCAACGGACCAAAATGATGTGAGCCCATTTTTGGCAAAATATTTCCTTTTCAAATGTTTGGCGTTTTGTTTGCATTTTTAGGTTGGAGTGCTACGAGTATCTGTTTGAGTTGGGCTGCGAGATGCTTCGCTTCGGAATCCCACTGGTGAAAAGCGACGAAGACCAGAAGTCCATCACCAGAATTGACATTGAGGCAGTTTGAGGAGAAGGCGGAGGAATGAATAAATGCCATTGATGCCGCCAATTTCTAATTTTCAATTAATTATTAATAATCAATCATTGTACTCATATTCCCCCATCCGTCAATTGTTGATGCTCAACTTATTAAATTTAATCAAAAGGTGCTCATCTAATCAAAACAATGCAATTTGGTCGAGAGTGAGTCGCTCCCGACATTGAACTTTTAAGGAGAAGCTCCCTTGGCAAATCGGTCATTTGCGAACGCAGCAATAGCCTCCGCTGTTGTTGGGTGAAGAGTTGACCTGTTGTTAGCATAAGGGACCGATCTTTCAAGCGCTTTATCCGCTTTGGAGATTATTTGATAAGTATATCATCAATATTCAAATATTTGCATTTAATGATTTGGCTTTCATCATTAAAACGAATAAATGATTAATTAAGCATTACAATAAAGATAGAACTTTTTTTCTTTATTATCAGCAAAATTTAAATTGTCTTAACTGCTGATAACCATGCATGACTGTTTATGGATACGCGTTCAATTGCCAATTATACGGGATTGATTATTTATGCATTGCAATTATTTCTCTTTTCATTGCCAATTATAATGGATTAGTTCATTGCCATTGAATGGTTATCCAATCAATCCATCCATATAAGTGTCATCCCCCTACTGATAACATTTTGTCAAAACCGAACTACCTATTGTACAAATTGATTGTTATTTATTTACCTATTAGACTATTTACAAATTTTTTAAAGAAAGTACAATCACATTAAGGGAATGGCTGGGCTCCACTTCGATTTCGGTGAATGGCAACTGCCACTAATACGAATTAAATTAGTCAAATAGGCACATAATTGTTTAATGGTCTCAACTTTAAAAATGCGTTGAGCAACACAAAAAATCATTAAAAAATCAATTAATTATAATTTCCTCTTAATTCGAAAATTGTCTTTCATTTTATTATAATGCGCTCACTCACTAAAAGTGTCCGACGAAAAGCCGAGCCAACAAAATTAAATGAAAATAGAAGAAAATTATTTTGTGTGTATGCGCTTTTACTTATGTCCGCCCATCCATCGATCGCAGGTGTCCACTTTTCACTCAATTTACAAATGATATACCAATTATGTATTTAATAATTGATGATGCCTTTCTATTTTCTAATTAACAATAATACCAATGCCATTTCACTTCAATTATTTAAATTTTTTTCCAATAATCCAATTTTCAATTATTTATTTTTTATTTTTATTATCTTTCGAGTCACAGATGTTCTGCTGGTCGTCTGTTCTTTTAATATTTTCAATTATTATTGTTATTCCGACCTCAAATTGTTACAAAATCTTGGTCTACAGTCCGTCAGTCAGCAATTCCCATTTGATTTCATGCGCCCGGGTGGCCGATGCGCTGGCCAAAGATGGGCATTCCGTCGTAAGAATTCATTTCAATAATTCGTCATTTTAGGGTCTAAATTGGCACTTTTGCTGGAATGAATGAATGATGAATGGCATTTGCGTTGGAATTTCAGACATTGCTCGAAGTTGAGATGATGGTCCCTTTGGCGGCTAACTTTTCAAAGCATGCCAATGTCCTCCGCGTGTTCGGCCCTTTCTTTCGTGCCCCGTTGGGCGGCGGAGACTTCCAAAAATTGTTGGCCATTCATGCATTTGGAGACGGAAATCTTCAAAGAATTTTTAATTTGTACAAATCAGTTCAACTATCAGCAGACGAAGGCTGTGAAAGTAAGTAATTATTAGCCTAAATTTAATTAAATTTATTTGTAAAACCTTTGAATTGAGGATTTATCACTTCGCAGTCCGATTTGATTGGGATGCTGCGGGAACAGAAGTTCGATATGCTCATCGAAGAGCAGCTCAATTTTTGTGGTGCCGGACTAAGCCATTTGCTGAACATTCCCATCCACGTGCTTGTCAGCAGGTTGTTTTTGTAAATTGATACCCAATTATCTATTTTAAAAATATTATATATATATTTCATCGAAATACTTTGGTCGCAGTTGTCCCCTCCAGGAGCATGTCGCTTCACTGTTCGGACTTCCATTTCCGTCTTCGTATGTGCCGTCTATCATCGACGCATATTATTCCGACAAAATGACCATTTTTGAACGATTCGACAATTTTTTGCGGACAATTGTTGGTCATGTTTATCTTTGGCATGGCATTGATCCGCTAACCGAAATTTTTCGTAAACATTTCGGGTAACTTACAATTCAATTATTGCTTAATTTGATTATTTTCAATAGAAGCGACTTTCCTGACCTCCGAGATATTGCTAAAAATTCACCGTTTGTTTTCGTCAACGTGGACGAACTGCTTGATTTTCCGCGACCTCTTTTCTCTAATATGGTCTACATCGGTGGACTCGGCATGGATGAGGCCGGGCAAAGTGCCAATTTTGTCGAGGTGCTTAAAAGGGATTTATTTCTCAGTGGGTTTCTATCCCTGTCCATTCTAATCTCTATATGTACATACATTAATGATTCGAGAGGATATCAAATTATGGAGCCTTAAGAAGCCCTGAAAAGGATTATGTAAAAACACAAAATTTTGATAATAATTAAATTTAAAACTCTATCGACGTAATTGGACATCAGCAATTATGTAATTGTGACGGCATTTTATCTCTAATTTTAATTGGGATAAACCACCACCGCTTGCGGAAAGCATCCAAATTTAAATGATGATCATTTTAATTTTCACGCTTAGGAGCCAATGAAAAGCGAAATGAGCAAAGGAAAGGAGGGCATTATTTTCGTGTCGATGGGCTCCATCATTCGTTCGTCAGACTTTCCGACAGAATTTCGACAGAACCTACTCGAGACTTTTGGAAAATTTCCCGACTATCACTTTATAATGAGGGCGGAGAAGGACGATAATGTACAAATAATTTAATAATTACATTAATCTCTAGATAATTAAATTTTTAGTTTACGACAGAAATTGCGGCTAAATTTGAGAACATTTTTTTAACTCCGTGGGCACCACAAACTGCCATACTTGGTAAGAATTGTTTGTTTTGTTGTTTTCTGTTTGACAATTCTGATTTGTGCAGCCCATCCTCGGCTGAGACTGTTCATCACCCACGGCGGCTACAACAGTCTGATGGAAGCCGCGCGAAATGGAGTGCCCGTTTTGGCCATGGGATTCTTTGCTGACCAATACCGTAATTCGCGGGCAGCAGAACGGAACGGATGGGCACTGAGCTTCAACAAAAAGAAATTGGTCGATGGCACAAGCGAATTCGAGTGGACCATTGGCGAAATGATCCAAAATTCAAAGCAATAATTTGACGAAAATTTGGCCAAAAGTTTCCTCTTTCTCAGATATGTTCGCGCCGCAAAAAGAATTCAAAATTTGGTCAAAACAAAGGTAAATTTACGATTAGGAAACATTTTGAAAACTTCAAATAATGCAAAAATTTAAGCCTTTCTCGGCCGAAGAACGACTCACCAAAAGTATTCGATTTCTTGAACAAAATGACGGAAAACTGCCCGAATTGCTAAGCGAATCACGAAATATGGGCACAATTGCGCTATACAATATTGACTTGACAATCATTGCCATTGGGCTGTTTGTACTTGCGTTCGTCATTACGTTTTTCGTTTGCAAATGGATTTTGACGGCATTGGCAAAATTGGTGGCATCGATGGGGGGAGGAAGAAGGCCAAAAATGGATTGAAATAATGCCAATTTGGGTGATTTCTTGTATTGTAGTTTATTGATTGATTGTTTACTTCCAATTCAGTTTGAGATGATTTGTCTGTGTTTTTGATCGATTGTTTTTTCTATCTACATTAATGTCCCATAATTGTTGTCTATGTATTAGCTAACTAGCGGGTGTAGGCATGCATGGGGACTGTTTTAAAAGCGCTTTGCGCTTATTGAGCTTCGCTACCTAGGTATGTTCAGCCTGGGAGTTCCT
>JAKKIK010002703.1:0-10177 GCA_024500135.1 Heterodera carotae
ATAACCATAGACTACCAGTCGGCACTGTTCCTCATTCATACAATGTGCCAGGCATCTGTCCTATTAGGGCAAAATAAAAATTAATTTAGCATTTAATTAACAAATTTCTTAGGGAGAAAAAATTATGTATTTATTTGTCCATTTCCAATAAACATATGTTTATATTATTTTAATTCGCAATTGTGCAAGTGTCAGGCGCGATTACCTCAGTGGCCTAAAAAATAATTTAATAAAAATTTATACCACAATTGTTAATTTAAAATGTTGCCACTCACTTCGTAAGCGAATGATTTGTTCACAACTTGGTACGGTTGTGCAAATTGGTTCACATCTCTGTCTGTGTAAGTGACGAAGCATCTGCGCGAAAATTTGCACAATTTAAAATGGAAGGCCGAAAAAATACCAAATCTATCAGAAAAATAAGGTAAACCCCAATCATACGCCCCTGACAAAGCCAGGTTTTTTACCGATCCCGACATTATTACCCCCGAAAAGTCAGTCGCGATTTAACCCTAATCATTTAAAGATGTATAATTAATTATTTATATTGACTCACTCACACAACTGACACGGCGCACCAAAGTGCTGGGCTAATTTAAGTGTGAATTATGTTAGGTATATTAATATGATATTTAAATACCGTACCTTTCTCAAGAGAATAATGAAAAATAGAACCCCCACTGCAATAAAACCTCACCCCCAGCAGCAGGGAACATTAAAAATAGAACCCCATGGGGTTCTGTCTTCTGTTAAATAAATACGGTAAATACATTCATTGTTATTACCAGGAATTGTCAGGCCGCGAACAACTGCTGTGGCCGTTGACAGTGCTGCTGTTAGGGTCCAAATTAAGGGGTATTTGCCGGTCATTTTCTGTTAAAATTTTTGAGATATAATATAATTTTAAGAAGACAATGTTTTAAATTTAAATTAAAAGTCCAAAAAGGTAAAATACCCTTTTGGTATCATTTTTGGGAAGACGCATTTTTGGTGCAATTTTTGCGAATCTTAACGCATAATGTATCGGGAGGATGCGCGCTGCTGATTGGAAATAGGCGGGAAGAAGCGGGTGTTGCTGGAGAGAGCGAGGTAATCTTTTTTCTGATTAGATCAGTGAGAGGGCTGGGTGATCCTTGTGATCAGACCATTTGGAGATGGACGACTGGGGGAGGGAAGTCGGGAAGGAAATTCTGATTACACCTATTGGAACTTGGTGTGAATTTCTGATCAGATCATTTTCAGGTGGGCGGGAAGGGGGGAAGCGGGTGCGGCTGGGAGGGCGGGGTGTCCTTCTGATCAAATCTGTAGAGTGCGGGGTAAACTTCTGATCAGATAGATCACTTGGAGGTAGGGAAAGCGATAGGGAGGTGATACGAGAGGAGGGGGGGGGGGGAGAGATGTTGATCACTTTTATCATTAAACGACGCCCCACACGCAGTTTTCCATTCTTCCGAAATTCCTCCCCATTAATCAAATAATGAATATGGTTCCCACCCCCCGCGGGATCGGATCATTCATTAATCCCTGTCGTCCTCCCGCCCAACGAGCGAGCTGTTATTTGATCACTCACCCCGCCGGCGGGCGGACCCATCGTTGTACTTAGTTGTGCTGCAACGCCTAAAGCTAGTGGACAAATTTTGTTGGACTTGATAAGCTTTTATTCTTGTCAAGAAAAACTAAGGGGCATTGTCAGTACTCAAAACGCTTCCAACACAAATGCCAAATTTCAAACGCAAAACAAAATGCCATTATCAAAAATCAGTGGCGCTCAAATGACACAAAGTGCATAAAATTTTTGCCGCCCCGCCCCATACCCCGGCGGGGGCGGACAGCTATTATTTGGGTTAATCACAAAGAGCGGTGGTGACGAAACAATGCACGCATTCATATTTTAAGGGGCATATTTGTGCGGTGCAGTGGGCGGCACAAGCTGATCAGTTAATCAATCAATCAATAATAGTCGATTCACTTTTTGCGGAAAGATCAGATGAGAAGAAGTCGAAACTGATCAGCTTGCAGAGCAGAACAATAGCCATTACTATTCATTCATTATGCTTGATATTCGATGGTTGTGATCAAATTATTGTGTGCGGGTGGGCGGGCAATATTTGGTTAATTTGTAAGCAAAATTTTGAACATCGACCAGGGGGGGTAGTAAAGGGGGGTTAAATTTTCTAATTTCTAAAACCCGTGAAATTTGGTGTTTCTGTACTTTTTATTGGCTAACACCAATTAGCGTAATGGCAAAAAAAAATGTGGAAAATCTCTTAAAATTATGAGGATTCGAATTTGGTGCTTGAAATTATTCCGATAAACTGTCGATGTCAAAATGATTTTGCCTTTTTCGTGCATAAATTCTCAGACATATTTATGCATTTGGTGGACGGAAAAGCGGAAAAATGATGGGCTTATGTGCCGCCGAGCACAGCGACTTTGGCGGACTGATTAGTTGAGGAAGGACGGACGACCTTCAAAACGGCGCCAAATTGGCGAAAATCCGCTAAAATAAACCCGCACAAATTTGGATTTGATGGGAGGGATGGTTGAACTGGTTTTCCAAACACAAAATTCTTGGAATTTGTTTGGAAGAAATTTTTGCAACGTTTTAGGGGGGTGCAACCCCTGCGGGCACTCAATTAATAAATTAAATTACATATTGAGAGGCAAACAGAAAAGAGACAGAGAAAACTGAAGAGAGAGAGAGAGAGAGAGAGAAAAAGTCAAACTTTGAATCTTTTTGTGTTCCCATGCCATATTGGGCCTCTTCTCCGACTCGACGACAATCTCCGACATGCCATCCCCGACGACCTCTGATCCCAGTCATTTATGCTATCCCTGAGCTCTCGAAAGTGGCACAAAATCCACCTATACCGATCTGATACACTCCGTCCTCTCCTTTTTGTTATATTCGGGAATTGACCCTTCAAATGAGGCACCATTTGAAAATTATAAATTGAAAATTTTTTTTAGTTGCAATTTAAGTGCTTTTGACAAACTGAGAATTTTTTTTTGAATATTTTAAATTTAATTTAACTTTTACTGGTTTTTCAATTGAAATTTTTTCAATGTTTAAAAATAATACTGATTTTCGAGAATTTCATTCGGTCATATCTCGCCAGGAATAATGCCAAGTCTTAATTAAATTGTGAATGCTAATATCAAATTCAATGAATGCCATTGAAAATCGTCGATTGTCGTCGGCTCTTCACCTTCTGCTCATGTTTACACATCTTTTTTACAATTTCTGTGCCACGGCATTTCCAAACTTAACATTACCTATTTGTAAACCATTTTTTCAATAAATTTCATGTCTAGGTACTCCATGTTGGTGATCAACAGTTTCTGTTTCCGCCATGAACAATAATAATATGACGTTTTTGGGAGGGACGGGAAATATAATGATCATGATCAGTTGATTAGCCGTATGAGTGACACACCAAGAATATGAAAAGCGCCTTTGGCGGTCCCACCTATCCAATCGCAATCACAAAAACATGCAGCAAGCCTTGAAGTACCTATAAGTAGAACGGCCGACACCCCAAAAGTTGGCTTCAGCCAATTCGAAAGAGATTTAGTGGCTTTATCCACCGCTGATCAGCAGCAACAGCCAATCGTCCGTCCGTCGCCAAATCATCAGCAACTCCATCCGATTGATTGAACACTTTTTGATGATTATGGACACTTTTTCGCTCCCCCCGCTCTCTGTCTCCCTGTTGGGGATAAATAAATGAATGAATGGACACTAATGACTGTTTGGGGCTGATCAGTAGAGGTAATTGAATAGCTGTAGTAGTGATCAGTGCGGGTGATACATTCAGCCAATAGCTTCGACTGTCAGCTGTCCCCCACCGCTGCCGCCGCTCCATTTTGACCAGCTTCTTCTCGGCGACGGGGCGGCTGTCACCAAGTTTGTTTGCTTGTACAACCTGCTTTATGTCCACCAGCAGCCGCTGATGTGCCCGGTGACTGCGCAATCGAAAGTCAGCAACGATCAGCAGAAGCCAGCCAGCCAGCCATCGCCTCTGGCAGTGATCGCGCAACCAGCGGCGGACTGACTGACTGCTTTTTGTCCATCGCTCCCCCCGCCTCCCTCTCCTGTCGATTAGCATTAATTTGTCCATATCCCACACTCTGCGGATGTGTAAAGGCCGGTCTGTGGTCTATGTGGGTTTTCTTTTTTTGTTTTTTGATGCTAATGCCCGAAAAATTTGGCAAAATGTTTGTTGCTCTGTTAATTAATTGGCTTACCTATGTCCTGCTGCTGCTGCTGTTGCTGGAGGGAAGAGGCGACGAAGAAGCTTCTTCGCTTTATAGGTTAATAAGCCACGATCATTCGGCTGTTGTGCAAAAACAATAGGCTTAGCCGTATTCTTTAATATAACCCCCCCCCCCCTCACCTTCCACCTTCATCATGTGAACCCTCTATAATTGAACCCCCCCCTCACCTTCCACCTTCATCATGCGAACTATCTCTAATTAAACCCCCCTCACCTTCTACCTTCATCATGCGAACCCTCTTTAATTGAACCCCCTTCTCCCTCACCTCCATCATGCGAACTATCTCTAATTGAACCCCCCTCAGCTTCCACCTTCATCATGTGAACCCTCTCTAATTGAACCCCCTTCTCCCTCACCTCATGCGAACTTTCTCTAATTGAGCCCCCCTTCCACCTCCACCCCCATCATGCGAACTATCTCTAATTGAACCCCCCCTTCTACCTCCACCTTCATCATGCGAAACCTCTATAATTGAACCCCCCCCTCACCTCCATCATGCGAACTATCTCTAATTGAACCCCGTTCCCCCCCCCTTACTTCAATCATGTCAACCATCTCTAATTGACCCCCACCCTCACCTCCAATCTTACAACAGAACCCTCTCTAATTGACCTCCCCTCAGCAGAATACGGTAATTGTTGGTACAACAACAGGTTGCTTTGAGAAGACCAACAAAAAATGTCTCGCAACAATGTGTCGTCGATTCTGTTGTCCGTTTTTGTTGGCATCATTTTGGTTGTTCGGTTGGCCAATTGCCAATTTCCGCAATTTTTTGGCCAACAACAACAACAATGGTACCCACCACAACAACAGTGGCAGCAACCGGTGTTTGTGCAGCAACAACAACCATGGCATCACCACCATCATCACGAGGATGATCATCATCATCATGATGATCATCACCATGACCATCACCATCACTTTGCCCATCATCAACATTACCCACCAATTCGTAACAACAATGGCAATGGCAATGATGCCAATCAGCAGACGGTGGTGATCCCCTATCGGCAGGAACAGTTCAGTCCGCTGGGCGGAGGCGCCGACTTTGCCGAGGCGTCCGCCACCGCCGGCAACAGTTCACCAGCAGAGTTTCAGGAGCAGTTGCCCGAGCTGTTCAAGCCACCGGCGTTTAGCGACCAGCAAAGTAGGGTTTGTTTTGCTACTGGTGGAAATGGCTTCATCTTGTTAATATGGTGGTGTACAACAAATTATCGTGTCTCCCTTTAGAGCCCCCTGGACCAGTCCCTCTCAAAAGCAAACCCTTTATTGGAATGGTTTATTTGACAACCCTTCTAAGATTTATTAGAGTCTGGCTTTATTGGAAAGTTGGAGGGCTTAATTCTTCGCTCCTCTTTAAAAAGAGGTGGCACTATTAGAGGGGAGTGCGATTAAAGTTTGCTTCACACATTTCAGCTGTCGAACATCAACAGCAGCATCAACAGAAAGCATCAAATGCAAATGGCGCTTTTTTAACACAGAAACAACATCAGCAGGTGTCGTTTTGAGAAATTAGGCCAGGAGGTTGCTTTTGGATGCTCAATAAATTGTGATTGACGGTCGATTTGTACCAAAAGTTAGCTCCCGCTTAAAATACTCCCCCCCCCCTCACTCTCTTGAAGAGGAAAGGGAAATAGAGCCCCCTCCCCCCGAAGTTAGAGCTACCAAAAAAAGTGAGCCCCCCCCCAAAGTTCAGAATGGAAAATAGAACCCCCGGGGTTTTGCGGAAATACGCTTTTTCGTTCAATAAACAGCAGCAGGTGGCGGCGGTGGGAAACACTCGACCAGCAGGAGCAGTACCTGCAGAAAGACACCAAACGAATGGAACACGCGCACGTGTCATTACGACGACGGGTGTACGGTTGCCAGCAAATCGGGGGCCAATAAGCAATAATAACAACGGCAACAAATTTGGCATCAGCAACAACGGGAACTTGAATAATGTACAACCAAGGAAGCAGCTGTTGTTGCTGACAACCACAACAGCAACAATAACAACGGCAGCAGCAACAGCAGCGAGGGCCAAAGTATCGTATTTCCTCTAATAGACGCCCCCCTCTAATAGCCGTATCCCCTCTATTTGCCGCCCCCCCCTATTTTTTCCGTCCCCTCCATTTGCCGCCCCCCCCCCCTCGAGGGGGTATCGAAAAATAGCAGCCCCGGGGTGGCTATTAGAGGAAATACGGTATGTAGGATGCGCTGCGATTACCGTATTTTTCATAAATAGAAGCCCTCCCCCTTCATTTGAAGCACTTCCGCCCCCACTCACCTCCATTTAAATCGCCCCGTCTTAAAGAAGCGCCTTTTTTGGGGAGTCTCCTACATTTGTAGCACCCCTCCCCTCTAATAGAAGCCTCACACAGAAGAGCAGCCATTTAAAGCAACAATCGAGGGGGTAGAAAACGAGAAACCTATTTGGCCATTGGTTTTTTTCAGGGATTTTCATAGCTTAGCACGTGTTTTGTTTGACGAAAACAGAAATGCCCTCAATAGAAGCGCCCCCTCTAATAGACGTCTCACTCGAGGAGATTTGAAAATATAAGGCCCTGGTCCTTTATTCTTTTTTTACACCAGGCAAAGTCCGAGACGAAACGGCCGCCGGCGGCGGCGGCTGCTTTTCCGCCTTCGACATCGCCAAAACATGTCGCCCCTCCGGCCCAGCAAGCAGTACCTGCAAAACAACCATCAACAATTGTCAAGGATTTCGATTTACCGCCGCCACCGCCGCCTTCACGTTTTTTGCCTGATGTTTTTTACAAAATGATTGCAAATATTGGCACATTTTAAATAATACATTTATTTTTATTAATAATTTAAAATTGGGGTAGGCCATGGTCGGTTAACCCAAAAACGGCTATTTTTTGGGTTTGTAAACTGGAAAAAGGTGGTTGAAAAAGACACCGGTTTAAAATTAGGCGTGGCTTACCCTATTTAAAATGTTAGCTAAAAAACTCTCTTTTTCAATTTGGCATTTTCAAAGGCGGAAAAATTGCGTATTGCTGAACTGTTGCGACAAAAAATGCAGCCCAATTTCCGACATGACGTCGATGTGAGAGAAATAATGCAAATAAAATTTAAATATACATAAAAATAATAATTTTTGTTTTAAATCAGAATGAGGGCATTATTAATTTAAATATACATAAATAATAATTTTTGTTTTAAATCAGAATGAGGGCATTATTCATCAATTTGATGGACCATCGTCCAGCACGACAACTGAAGCAACAGCAACAACAGCGACAACAACAACAACAACAACTTCAACACTTGTACGACTGGCGGGAACGGGCACAACAGCGACAGCAGTGCCAATTCGTAAAAAGGTTTTTGAACGCTTTTGGCATTATGTCCCCGGAATTGCGTGAGGACCGGTCACTTCCTGTCCGAATATCGGGCAGAACAATGAAATGTATGAAGTCGAATGGTCGGGCCACAGATCGGCCACCCAGTGATGCCCGTGATACACCTTAATGTAGGGTTCAAACCCGAACCTGCGCGGACAAAAATGTCGGGGTCGAGACTGAAAACCCTACCTAAAATATAGGCTCATTAACCTAACCGGATGTCTAATCCTTGTCTCGTAGTTTTATGAATATTTCCGTAAAGCCGTGAAAATCATGTGAAGATCACAACAAAACGGCACAAATATAGTAAATGAATGAATGAATTGATCAATGTTCAAAAATATGACCGATTGATCATCCATTCATTAATCATTTATTTTTTGTTTGATCATTTGTAGACGACCTTTGCCTATCGAACGAATGATCAAAAAAGGGGGGCAAAAGAGCGGCGGTTGAGCGATCACAGCCAAAAATAGTTTCTGTTATCGGCTGGTAAATTGCAATTGTCGAGCAAAAAAAAGCAACAACCATTAAAAGTGAATGACACTTTTTTGGCCATGAACACTTTTGGCTAAGAAATTGGGCGGCTGCCGGTCCAAAGGTCGGATGGTCCAAAGGTCAATTGGGTATTACTAACAAATAAAGTATGGTCCGACTTTCGAACAACTCGGCGGCATTTGGACTGATTAGAGTTCGGGCAGTAGCCTCGGGATAATCCAATTTCACTACTCATGATATTTTAAATTAAATTAAGAGTCCGAATGAAAGCTTTTTGCATTGTTGCCGTGTCAAGAGAGTGCCAAAAATATGCGAGAGCCGATGTGTAATTTTTTTTACATTTTAATGCTTCCAATATATACCTACCAGGGACATAACTGGATTCCATATGTCTTTGGGTCCGGATTTCCGGAATGTTTTCGGCATTCAGATACATCCCTGAAGTGTATTTGTACTAAATCGTAATAATTTCAGAATTTCGATGTGTTGAATAAGAAGATTTTGACCGCGTTGTTTTTGAACACGGACAAATGTCCCTCCGAAAATGGCAAGTGGCCGTTGAATAATGGGCAATGAGTGCCAATTTTAATTCCTCAAGAAATTGATATTCCAGGTTTGGATTTGTTTACATGCGCTGCGCAGGATTCAGACCATACGGTGATTAATGAGATGGCACTGTTGGTGGATATGGATGATGCCATTTAGGGCAGAGAAAATTGGCGGATTTAAACCGGGGATCCCGGCTTACTGGCTAGGCGCCTGGGGTTTCGACTCCCAGTTTTCGTCGAAAAAACAGGCTTTCGGTCCGGTTAATTGGCCCTGAATTTTAATTCTTTATTGGCATTGATCGGCGGATAAATTTGCAATGATCAATAAATTTTGTACCTCTAATCAAGGACTGCTGCAAGACGAAACGGGTGCAACGGACATCAGCAGGCAATAAATGTGCGTTTTAAAATTTATAATGAAAAATCATTAGGTCAGTGATCACTGACCATTTGGCAGTATCGCATATTTGTTAGAGAAGTGGATTTAACATTGATTAATCGCTAGGTTTTGTTTGATTTCTCTTGGGAAAATGATCATTTGACAGTATCACTTATTTGTTAGGGAGGCGATCATTACATTGATTGATCACTTTGGGCGTAATCATTTTGCTTTGGCAGCGATCACTTAGGGAAGTGGCCATATGATATTAGTTGATGATCACTAGGACATTGATCACTTGGCAGTGTTTGATCACTTTGGGAAGTGATTCATTTAGACAATGACCATATAGGGCGGTGTTCATTTTCCTTTTTTTTCACTGCCCAAATGTTGGCAACCTAAGTACGTGTGTAAATTGGCAATTACTTTGTAGGCTTGGCTTTTTGTAATCTAAGCCCTGAGGCACCACGAGTACAAGCGGATGCCAGCTATTTGCCGTGTGAGTTTTACGGATTTCGAAAGGGTTATTTTAAAACATTTAGGCTTCAATTTTTTGGTTAATTTTTTTAGCTTTCATTATTATCTTTTTGTATTAAAATTTTTTTAAGGTTGGTCAGTTCTGAACGAGGTACCGTGCAACAACAGAATTAATTTGTTGATTATTCAAAAAAAATTTTATTCTTTTTTATTCATTTTTTTTAAATTTATTTATTCGCTCTCAGATCAAAAATTGTTTCCGGGAGAAATTGACAGCAGAAAATCTGGCACACTTATGAAGAAGAAGGAATTTTACACATCATTTTGATTTTACAAAACTCAATTAAATAATCGGGTTGCTTTGCTTTGTGTGCCACGCAATTTGTTGCAATTCGAAAATCGAAGCTCAATGATTTTTTTAAATTTTTTAGGAATTTTTCAACATTTGGGACACATTTGTTGTTTTGTCATGGCTAATAAATGATTTTATTGCCCACAATTTCCTCTACCGCTAGCTGGAATGGCAGCGAATGTGCCGCTGTCCCATTTGTGGCTTTAGACTCTAAGGACTTAACAATATCTTAAAGCAAGACTCTCCCCGCCCCCCCCCCCCCCTCCCGGTGTCAAGGCAGTTCGTACAATGGCAGTTC
>JAKKIK010002704.1:0-10169 GCA_024500135.1 Heterodera carotae
GTGAACACAAAGGACAGAGAGATAAAGAGAGAGAGAGAGAAGGAAGAGGGAGGGGGGTGTGAGAGACACCAATAGAAAGGAAATAGGGGGGGGGGGGGCCAATTGGTTGGGGTAACAAAAACATTTGAAATGTGGGGGATCAAAGATCACCCCTCGTCGCGGATCCCTCTCGTTTCCGCGACAATATTATCATCATCATCAACTGTTTTGAGTTTATATTAATCAGTTGGTGGCGTTGAATGGGCGAAACAATTATTAATTACCAATTATTGTTTCATTGCTTTCAGCGGCATTAATGTGGCACTGTTGTTGTTGGATTGGCACAATTTTGTGAAAATTTATTTTGGACAGGTTCATCAGCGGCAACACCACTGAGTTATGGTTGCACAACCAAACAAGGAAAATGGAGAGCAACAAAATGGTTGAACATTTTATTTTAAACCTATATATATATATGATTTAAATTAAAATCCAAGATTTTTAAATAATAAAAATTAAATTAATCATTATACTTTATTCCAATATAAGAATTACACCCCCCCCACTCTAGTTGAAGCCCCAACTAATTACTACCATTTTTCACTAAAAAGCCAACTTTTTGTAAATGACTGAAAAATAAAGCCACCCTTCAATAAAGCCCCCCTCTTTTTAGGGTGTTGCAAAACAAAACCCCCCTCTAGTAGAGTTTCCATCCAAGTTTACCGGTCCGAAAATGTCGTAAAAACAGTAAAAATCACAAACATTACCATTTCACTAAATCCAGCATCACATTTGCTTTTAAAAAATATTTAAGCATGTTGAATAATTCAAAAATAATTTGATATGGAAATTCGAAATTTAAAAAAAATTGAAATGATTTTATTTAGTCATATTTAATTTAAATGTTTCATTCTTTTAGCGGAGATTTTTGAAGTCCGCGTCCGATCAGCACCGTGCTCAAATGGATATTGGTCCGTGAAGGTCGAACAAACATAAAACACACATATTTGCTCTCTTTCACAAATTGGTACAAATCAAAGCGATGACTCGCTGAGATTATGACAAATTATGTACAAAAATTATAGTTCCTTAAAATTAAAAAAAAAAATTTTTTTTTAATTGAATGGCTTCGACCAATCACAAGTCAAAAGTGCTTAAATTTTGAAATTGTCACATATACTTCAACGGATTTCTTGTAGAATTATCGTTGGTATCTCTTTATGGAAAAACTAACGCAAACCCTTCAATAGAGTAGTAAATTTGGCCAAAATTGCCAAAAGTGTCTGCTCAATAATACAAATGGCAGTGAGATGGACAATTGCAAATTGCCCTCCCCCCCCTCCATTTGAAGCCCCTTTACATTTAAATTTCTTTCCAATTGACCTCCCATAGAGGGGGATTAAAAAAATAAAACCCACAGGGATCTATCTATTAGAGGGAATACGCTATTGTGTTTTTCGGAAATTTTGTTGCCAATTTTACTCTAAAAATTATTTGTTGTAACAATGTCTTTACGCATTTATTGTAGCCAATTAAATGCCTATTCTAAAGTAACAATGAATAACGACGAATATCACAAATAATTGAACACACACTAAATTAGGTACCACAATCAAATCCCCAATTATCCATCCAGCTTCATTCTTCCCACTCTCAATAGGCTTTGTTGTGCTCTCCTGTTGGGAAAAGTGAATGTATGATTTATCCTAATCCCCATAATAGAGACCTCTCCCCTCTAATAGAGTTCCCTTATTGAGGGTGTTCATTTTTCTTACCGTTGGGCATGTTGTTGAAGCTCACTGAGCCGACGGGAATGTTCAGCTGATCGCATTTTGCGTCAATTGCATTGACCTCGGCTTGGAATTGAGAAGCCGAACCGTTTCCGGCATGGGCAGAAGCTTCAGCGGCAATGTGGAACAAGGCACGGACAAAGCCGACACTTTTCGCGCACTCATCTACGAGATTAAAAGCAAGGATAAATCACAGTCCCCGGGGGGTTGTAATATGGGGAATAATGTACTCTTTTTTTTTGTTTTATTACCAGCCGTGGAAAGAGTTGCATTGATTTCGTGCACAAGATTACTGCCAGTACTGCTGCAGCCGGTAGATGATGAGTTCAGTTGACTTTCCAATTCTCGCGCCACTTTTTCGGCCTCAGCGCAAAGCGACGCTTTGGACGTCGCATGCGACAAAGTGCCAATGTTGTTGGACATCATCGAAACAATTTGTTGACTGCCCTTACAGCACGGGAATTCTTAACAATGATTCATTTAAATTCGGATTAGTATGAGTTACTTGGACGGGGAATTTGTTCTTTTTCCAAAATATTAGTCGTAATGTCGAAAAAGCAAAGAATTAGCACTCCCAACAATATTAAAAATATTAATCGTATGAAATTACTTTAGCCATTTACTAAATTGATTGCTTTTGCATTCCCGGTCATGTTTATGTTAGGGGATCCAATTGGAGAGAGGGCTTCAATTAAAATTGAGGTTGAAAATTGATCTAGGTATTGCAATCCCGGTTTACCCTTCGAGTCTGTGGTTATGTTAGGGGGGATTCTATTTGAGGGTGGGGTTCTATTTTAGAGCAATATGAATTGTCATACGCGGTGCAGAGAAGCAACATTAGCACAGCAAGCAGACGGTTACTGAACAGAACGAGATTTGTCGCCGATTTGTCGGTACGGGAGTGGGGTGGCCCAGGTCCCTCCGCTCTGTTCAGGTTTGAAATTACGCGCAAAGATTGAAAAGGTTTTTTGGTGTTTATCTCAAACTTGGGTAATTAAACCACGCCCAGAGGCGAATACAATTAAATGTGAAATACATCAATTAAAATACAATTACATTAGTTAAAATACATTTTAAATTGCATTTGAATGTGATGGATATTCCTACAATACTATTATCCACTAAATGATCAAATTGTGTGACAATTTTGGGAGGTGATTAATTGGTGAATTATGGCACTTAAAAATGGCATATATAGGCAATGGCAATTTGGTGAGGGGTAATGTGATTGAAATGGAATGAATGGCATTGACATTGTGGCATTGAAATGAATGGCTATGGAATAGTGGTGATTGCAATTAAGTGGAGTTGAATGAATGGCCAATAGAGGATACATGGAAATGTGTGATCAATGGAAATGAATATGTGATGGGAAAAGGGGTAGGAATGGAGTGATTTGGCACGGCGGACGCAGTGTACATCCGCACATCGCCATTCTTAGTGTGAATGAATGAATGGAATGGAATGGCTGGGCGTTGACTGAACAGCGCCGTGGGGGCGGTTCAATTGGCCGATGTGCGAATGCCGCTGTGGTGGTGGCTGGGATGCGCCCGGGGGGTCAGAAGTCATAGGACGAGAGAGAAGGATGAGAAGAGAGCGCAGAGATAAAGAGTGGGCAGTGTACAGCAGCAATAGAGCCATCGCAACATCGCTTCTCTTCCTCTCTTTGCTCTTTGTCCCCCCCCCCGTCTTCGCTACATCTCCCTCGGTGGAAGCGATGCGATGTTATCGGTGGGAAAATGCAATTGAGCGGAGAGAGGGGGAGAGTATTATAGGTGGATTTGATTTTGGTTTCAGAACGAAGTTCGTTCTGAACAGTTACGATCATCGAAAGCAGTGAGAATGACATTTTTGAATGATTTTTAGATTTTTAGGAGTTTTATTCAAATGAATAAATTATTAGAATTGAATGATATGGTTACTTAATTATGTTTCAACGGCTTAAATACTGTTTTCATGAAAGCAACCAATGAAACGGAAAGCCGACATAGATATTCCACGACCGAAATAAAATTTAAATGTTGGATTTTTGGGTTGGCATTCACGTGATTTACCTGGAAAATCTCTCATAAATTTTTAAGAAATCGGAAAGATACACAAATTTAAATTCTTAGCTGTCTAAGAACCTCCATGTCGGCATTTTCGATTCATTGAGCTTTTTCTAATCAAAAAATGCAGTTTAATAGTGAAAATGCAATACAAATAAATAATTTTCTCACTAAAAAACCGTAAAAATCCGATTCAAAAACATGGCATTATCACTGCTTTCAGTCATCACAACAGTCTGCTTGCTGTGCCAAACGCCAGAGGACCAGGTAACCCCAGGAAAACAAGTGGCAATATGTTTAACCGAAGGGCACAGGGTGTAAAAAAGTACCGAGTAGTCGGTACCAAGAACCCGGCACTCGGTTCCGGTACCGGGACCCAAAAACCCGGTATTTTTACCAGCTCGGTACTCGGTCCAGTACTGCTGAACATACCTAATAATTATGTAACCAGATACTGGAAACACCTGTGCAAAAATACCGGTACCTCAAAAACCAATTGGTAACGATTTTGGAAAGGTAACAATCGGCAAACAGTAAATCAAGCCCGCGGAGCCTTTTTTTAAAACACCCCTTAATAGGAGGTGGGGGGGGTCAATAAATCCTTTTAAATTAAGAGTCATTTTTAAAATTTTCATGGCGTCACTTGTCGCCACCGCCCGGCCTCCTCTCCCATCTTAGTAAATTTGTATCCGTTCAAACCAGAGAGTCGGCTAACCGACCGTAAGCAATCTTAGTCTTCACTGTCCGATTGTCCTGTAAACTACAACACAAACCAAAAAGACATTTCAGACAATTAGAAAAATGTTAAAACATATTTTTTTTTTCAAAATTAGGCCAGGGTTTTGTTTAAATTTTTTGCTCAAAATTTATCAAATATAAAAGCTTAAAAACATTTTTTTATTCGCTTCGTTTTCTATTAGTGCATATTGTACATATTTACTGCTCGTTAGACTCATTTAAATTGCCATCTCAAAGGAACACTTTGTTGTAAAATTTGCTTCCGACCCATCCGCCAAGGTCGGACGACCCGCCTCGTATTGTGTGTAAGCGTCCCGTATCGTTCCGTATTTCGTATAGGGGAATGGGTTCATTCTACCCCCCAGAGGCTATAATAATTTTATTATATTACCTATATTTTAGAATTCAGGAATTTACATGGCATATTTAAAACAATTAAATTCTTGTTGGCTTTTGACAATGCAGCCATTCATTTATTTGGGCGCATTCTCTTATTTTAACCAAAAAGGCACCTAAAGAAAAACTCATAAATTGCCAATTTGCACTATTCCTTATAATTTGGTTAAGCAGAAGCAAAGCGATTAAGCATTCCACTTTAAAAAATTGTTTTTTATAAATGTAAGAAAGTTAATTTAGAAGAATTTTAAGCTTTTTATAATGTAACCTTTTATGAGAAGCTTAATCGCTTAGCTTCTGCTTCACCATCGCATCTAACTAGAGCTTGAAAATGATACCAAATTTGTCGAATTTTACTGACTTAGAAATGAGCGGTGGGGCGGAATCTCGGTCGGGATTTTCTGGGCAACGTGCCGGTTCCTGAAAATCGGAACATATAGCACCCCTTACAATCTAAACGTTTAATTTAATAATCGAACATGAATCTAATTTCTATTTTAATTCATCAAAAAGATTTTTACCAAGTAGAAAAAAACCCAAAAAAATTGCAACTGTTTTTTTATTGAAAATGAATATTTATTCACAAAATAGTTTTACGAAATTGGGATTTAAACCAATAGGCCAAAAACCACGTTCGGTTATCTGGTACCGGGCAAAAGCTAAAATTCGCATCTATTTTCGGATTTTTTTTCCAGGTTTTAGCAACTATTTTGACGTTTTGCAAACCTTTTGAAATTTTTAGCCTTTTTTACAAAAATATCCTCCTTAAAACGATTTTCCAAAATTCTTAAAAGTTCATTCTCTAAAAATTTTCATAATTCAAAAATACACCCGTAAATAATATCAAATTTTTACCCAAAAAATCAGTGTATAAGCACAAACCAATTTTCTCAAAATTATGAAAAATGCGCCTCTTAAGGCTCAAAATTAAAATTTTGGGTTGATATCAATAAATTTTGGAAATAAATATCAATATTTCGGGATTTTTGGTCAATATTTTATATCAATATTTTGCGATTTTGTATCCATATTTTTCCGAGCCTTAAGCTCTTCATGCTTCATTTGCTACTACTACCATTATTGCTGCTGCTGTTGTTGCCACCATTATTTTCCAAATGCAACAATGAAGAAGAAGAAGATAAAGCCAAATTTTTAACGCTCAAATTTATGCCCCCCAATCAATACACAGTTTGGGCAGAGCTCACAGCCATTGATGATCAACTGAATACGACCAATGTAATGCGGTTCACCAGCACGCAAACCGTTTTTGTTGTTGATGAACATGGACAACGTCAAAGTGTTGTCCAAATTCGACGAAGTTTTTTGGTTGAACCATGGTTTGACATTACCATTACTTGGAAAGGACCAGGAATGAACCAGGTGGTGCATATTATTGTGGATAGTACTCTTTATTGTTTGTTAGACTCATTTAAATTAGCATCCAAGAAATACCTTCTTTAAAAAATTTGCTTCCGACCCATCCGCCAAGGTCGAACAAATCGAAGTTCGATTGTAGTAACAAAAACAACAGACTAAAAAGATTTTAAACCGGCTGAACTCCCATTGATTTCGGGAGGGTCGTAGTCATGTCAGAGATACGTTTCGTAAAAACGGCCATCTTGGAAAATCCCTTGCAAGATTCTTGTTAGACTTTTTTTTTTTAATACCAAAACCAGTTTCTACAACTTGAAAGCTACTGTATTTTCTCTAATAACCGCTCCGGGGCGGCTATTTTTCGAGACCCCCTCGAGGAGAGACGGCAATTGGAGGGGGGGGGGGGTGCGGCTATTTTCCTACCAAATAAATTTTTAATTACACAATTTCCCCCTATGATTCTAAAGAATAATCATTGAAAATATTATTTTATATTAAATTAATCAATTTCCCTGCCAAACGTCTGAGCGTAAGCGTACAAGGGTCCGAAAGTCTCCGTGTGTCAAAAATAATTGATTTTCAAATCAAAAAAAAAGAGCAGTTTTATGGTTACCTAAAATATATTTGATTCCGACCAATTTGCGGTTTTAGATCTTTATCCGATTTATAGATATTCCTACATGTCTTATCCTCCGATTTTTATTTTTTGCCAAATCCTTAACAGTACCAAAAAATTTTTTTTTATCAAATATTTTTTTTATAAGTACTTTTTTTTATTGTTTGCATTTTGACTTTGTTGTTAGGATTTGCAACCCACAGGCCAAATAAACTACAGTTGGCCCGGGGTACTTTAATTAAACCAGGTAGTTTCTGTGCCTAAAGTTCACCAAAAACAACTTTTTTTATTTTATTTTTTCCTTTCACCAAAAACAACTTTTTTTATTTTATTTTTTCCTAAGAATTTCTCCCCTAGAAGGGGGGGGGGGGGACGGCTATTAGAGAAAATACGTACCTATATTATTTTTGCACTTTGAAGCAATACTTTATATATACTCAAAAATTTCATTTAAAAATAACAAATTTTATTTTAATTAGATAAAACACTTATCCAATTTTAGAAAAAGAAGACGATGATTTTAGAGCTGTTGCGTAATATTCCGATCGTACAGCTTGAATAATTTTTTTATCGTGAAAACGATACGAACAGAGGCATCCGCGAGGAGTAAAAATTTGAAAGATGTTTTCTCTCGAGGGTAGAGAAAAATCGGATTTAAAAAATATATGTCCCTCAGTCTGCGCATTGTAAAGCCAAAAAAAGTTTTAAGAGTCAACAAAAAGAATATATTAAATATCAATAGGTATATTTTTGGGGTACACTTTTTGAATTTTTGATAGCATTTCGGATTTTAGGGGTGCGTTTTTTTCTACTTTTTGTAGGCATTTTACTAAAAATTCAAACCCTACTATTTATGTAACAAATTGTGTTGGAAAACAGCTTGTTGTTTTATTAAACGTTTGTGTTCGGATTTCTCTGGGTTGGATCTACATAGTGCAGCTCGACTGTCGGAGTAGCCATAGCCATCAATGGCTCTAAAGCCGTTTTCGTCGAGATTATCTAAAATTTGGTAATAATAATTATTCAGCCAATATATGGATGAATTGTTTTTGAAACAAAGTTTAATCCTTAACAAAAAAACACCAAATTGACATTTTCCCGTAAAATCAAATACTATAAAAACAAAGATTCGAACTCAAGCAAATTCAAAACCAAAACTAGGGCACTAACCATTAGGCCATTATAAAAAAACGGAATTGTCAATTCAAAATATTAATAATTCAAATCTTTCCTATTCCTTCTTCTCAAATAGTGTTCTCTTGTTCAGAAAAACCTCATCTTTAGGTATATTTTTCAAACCAAAACCGGTCGGTTTGGTACCCCCGGTTTTCGGAAGGCCGGTTTTCCGACCCCCGGTTTTCGGTTTTTAGCCCAAAAAACCCGTTTTTCGGTTCGGTTCGGTTAACCGACCGTGAACAACCCTAATTAATAGCTTTCTAGTATTTTAGAATCCCTGCAGGATCTAGGTCCTGTCCGGTCTCTATTACAGCATTTGCTCACTTTATTATTGTTCCTTTATGCATATGACTTGTTCAATCAAACATGAATA
Organism: Heterodera carotae; assembly: GCA_024500135.1. Classification (NCBI taxonomy): domain Eukaryota; kingdom Metazoa; phylum Nematoda; class Chromadorea; order Rhabditida; family Heteroderidae; genus Heterodera; species Heterodera carotae. The sequence goes on from JAKKIK010002704.1 coordinate 8,491, forward strand.
AAATTTTGAGTATTCCGATCAATCTCTAAGCAAGCTTAATTCCAATATTTTGAACTTTCATAACACTAATTGCCCATTTGTCTGCTTGTTGTTGTTGTTGCTGCTGCTGCTGGTTTGAATTTTGCTTGTTAATCAAACGCTTGAAGCATTTTCCTAAAAACAAAAATTAAAGTTTGGAATTTTTTTATTGAAATATTACCAAAATCAGTAAATGCGGACATAATCACACGACGATAATTTTTAATGATGTAAATCGATACAATTGGATTGAGCGCGGACGGCAAAAAGATCGGAATTGACGACATCAAATTGTAATATTGGAGCCATTCCCATCCATTCGTGTCAATTTTCATTAAAATAAGTACAAGCACAAACAAAAGCGACAAATACATAATGAGGGGCATCGATGCCTATCAAAAAAATAATTTTCAAACCACTTTAAAATCAAATTTTCCTTAAGAATAAGAAATCAATTTATCTTAGAATTTTAATACTTGTATGATGAGATTTCGAGAAACTTGTTTGTTCATTTCCAATATCCTTCCTTCAACGCAAGAAGACAAACTACAAAAAAAAAGTCAATAATATAAGTAGTTAAGCCACTAATTAATTAATTAATTATATTAAACGATTGTACCCCATTTTTGATATATTTGTCAAGAATTTTTGTATTCGAAATGCCAGGATGAACATTATGGCATAAGCAATAGTGCACACGATAATAATGTAATACATACAAATTGAATGTCTCAGATCCTAAATAATTTTTCTTTTTCATTAAATCAAACAGAGACCGACTTCGGTGGATTTATATATTAACTATTCATGTCATTATTGGCTGTGTTTTTCCTATATTCGTACATTAAACGAATATCCGGCGAGTACAATTTGATCAATGGTCAAATTTATGCCAAGAATTTGCGCCACAGAATCATCATCCATTAGCGCGTGATCCGCGGGGGGATATATGCAAATAGACAAATTGACGCAATAAGTGAGCGGAAACAAAAGAATCAAAAGGAAAAGCATAAAATATTTGATTGTTGAAAGGCTTTTGTCACTGCAAAAATAAATATTTATAATTGTATTTCCTACAATAAAATCAATGAAACCAACAAATAGAAGAAACGAATTTTGTTTCAAAATTGACCAGCAGGCATTACTTATCTTAGCCTTAAACTATTTTACCGCAGAATTTTAAACTCTAATGGATAGTTCATTACAAGAAATATTTTAATTTTTTGAATTTTTTTTTATCCACTTACCGAACCAGCACGAGATAGCGATAAATGAATTGGGACACATAGCCAAACATGGACACGTACATAAGAAAAATCCAAAAAAAAAATGCCAACGCATTCCAATGCCGATTTTGAATGCCTTTTATCGTGACCAATCCGTACACAATTGTTTCAGTTTCTCCTTTTTCCGTTGTAAAAATATACTTAAATTTACAACATAAATAAATATAAGTATAAATTAAAAAATATTTACCGGTTGGAAAAGGAATGTCATTGTTAGCAATAAAATATCTGTTACACATGTTTGCAACAGAATCTGTAATAATCGTTTATATATACAATGTATATATATATATATATATATATATATATATATATATATATATATATATATATATATATATATATATATATATATATATATATATATATATATAT
>JAKKIK010002705.1:0-10161 GCA_024500135.1 Heterodera carotae
ATCAACGACCCTGATAACACATAGAAACATGTTTTAATCTTTGAAATCCAAGAATTTTTTTTCTATTTTGTCCATTAGTAAATAACCAAAAACACTCATTGCACTGAGGGGATTCGAACCCATGACTAATTTTTGGTGTCTGTCACAGAGACCACTAGGCCACAATTCAAATCTTTATTGTCGTTGGAGCAATCGAAACGCTGTGTATATTAGTTTGATTATCATGGCCGAAATTTATTCTAATCAAAGGATTGTCTTGATTGAGCAACATTTTTACACCAAGACTTTTAATGTTATTTTATACATATAGGTAGGTATAAATATTTTTCATTGTACAAACAGAGACGGACCTTGCTCATCGGGTTCACCCTGTACAGCCCTTCACGCCGTGCCACATACAATCGCATTTTCTCCGCTTCATTAGAGATGCAATAGCCGCGCAGTGTCAAATTGGAGTGGCCGCCAGCGCCGGGCCCCGACGAAATACTTTGGACCATTTGGAGCCGAAAACATGAGCCCAAGCAGCCGCATGTGAATGATGGACGATGGTTTTGACAAGATTGGTCACAGTAGCCAAACTCGGCACATTCATTTATATCTTAGCCAATTTAAATTTGTTTAACTATTTATTGGCAAAATAATTTTCGAATTGACAACCACTATAAAAAGAGCAAAGAGCTACCAGAAAATAAATACCATATAAGGGTGTTTATTTAAAATAATAAATGGGAAGGTTTGGACTTTTTCTATGTATATACAGTATTTTTGTGCATAATTCGATAAAATCATTTCCCAAATTCTTTTCATATTTTATGTTTAGTGCATTTATAAAACTTCTCACCTGAGCATGTCCGTTGAAAACGTTCGTCCAGTTTGTAGCCCTGGGGGCACGTGCATATTCCACCTGCTGGTGATGCTATACACCCGGATTGGCATCCAAGTGTAGAACAAAGGTTACTGGCTGAATATAAAAAAAATTGATCGCTTAAAGTAAAATTTAAGTTTTAATTTAAAAATTTTGTCCATTAACAAAAAATTTTTTGTTGCTTACTTATACAACATTAGAAGATAATGTTAACCAGAAATAAGCAATTGAATAACGCAGAAAAAAGTAGGAAACAGAATTAATGAAAACCCTAGCTTTATCTCATTTCTCTTGGCCTCTGATTATTCGTTTTTTCTGTTTCAAAAATGCAGAATATGGCCCCAAAACATTACAGCATGTTTTCTCATCGGCACCGTCGCCACAGTCGCTCTTGCCGTCACATAATTTCCATTTCGGGATGCAGTGACCCGAATTTGGACAAGGCCACATGTTTGGGGGACATTTGTAGTGGCCACAGCCTTCCTCGTCCGAATTGTCACCTAAAAACAACAATAACAAATTGTCAAACTTAATTAAGCCTATAATTAGGGGGACGAAAAATCGATGCGAATAATAGTACTCAGATATGTTTATGGATAAAGGATTTTAATTACAATGTCCAAATATCCACATGAGTGTTGCTTGCTTTTAAATCCGAATGGCCACTGATGTGCTCTATTTAGCCGGACAGTAAAAAGGCACCTATCGAAAAGGCTAAGACCTAAATGCCCCAAGACAAAACCTAATCATTTATTCGCTCCCTAATTGGTTTGAATAGATTGGGTTAATTTAATTTTAAAAGCCTTTAATACTGAGGAATGAATTCCAAAATTTTTAAAAATCTTTCTATCTACCAAGGATAAATGAGATAAAAAATCGCACCACAATCATCGTAGTAATCACAGCGGAATTTATGCGGAACACAACGCCTGTTTTTGCCTGATTATAAAAAACTATTTAATAACATACAAATTTACAAAAGAATTAAATTTTATTCAATTATACAAATTTACAAAAGTTAAATTTTATTCAATTATTTTATTCTCGTAAGATTGGAAATTTATTTTAAAGATATTTTGTTTTTAACACTCAATTTTACATTGAAAGTCGCCAGTTTGACAAGCGGGAAATTGGCATGTTGAAGGTTCGTCCTGACATTATAAAACATTGGAAAATTTTCCCCCAATACTTTATATGTAAAGACCGATTTGTCCGCCTGAAATTAAATCAATTTAATTGAGTTTTAACTTTATAAATATTTTTTTACTCACGCAATCTGGCGTTCCATCACACACCCAGACCTTCTAAAAGCAGAAACATTTAATTTTTTTACTGTATGTAAATTTCAATGTTTTAAAGTGTGACCTGGATGCACTGTGTCTTGTCCGCGCATCGAAATTGGTAAGGGAAACAAGCCTAAAAAATATTAGCAAATTTTCGGTAAATGTGAAATTTTCTGGAGGTTACCAATCTAATAAGGCATTCTTTCACTCGAGAAAAACAAACAATTATTAATTGAAAAAGATAAATGCAATTCACCGATTTTCATACTCCCCAAACCATTCCTCACCGTATGATTTGTCGCGCACGAATCCTTCTCGTCACTGAGATCGCGACAATCGTAGTTGCCATCGCATTTTCTTGCGATTGGAAAACATTGCCTGCCGTCTGCGCAGCTGAACACTGACCCATCATTCACTTCACAATTCACCGGTTTTGCCGCTGAAAAATTTTACACTTTTTTAAATAAATTTGAAAACTTATGTAAATTCCCTGGACTTCTAAAATCAATTGAAACTTCGGTCAGTCCGAATATGTCGAAAGTAAAGTCTTTATTGGGGTTACAGTGTTCATCCCTCCATAAAATTTTTCGAAGTTTAAAATCATCGTAACAGCTTGTTCAATGTTTCGAACATGTTCACATGAACATAGAAACCTAAAATTACAGAATGTTCGAATTGCGGTGTAGTACCGCATCCCTTACTTAGTTTCGGGTTTCAAATGATTTAGGCTAGGCTGTGTTCGTCAGAACTCACCAATGTATCATTTTAAATTAATTTTTCTAATCTGTGGACACTCACGACAATCGCGTTCGTCACTCCCATCAGAACAATCAGTTATGTTGTCACATCGCTGGTATTCATGCTTAAAATAAATTCTTTATTTTTGATATTTGGTACTTTCATGTGTTGGGAAACGCTCGTTTCGTTCCGATAACCAAATGAAGGGTTTTGGTCAATTTCATGTCAAAAATCTCTTAACACATCTCAAAAATTCGGATAGGTCCGGAATTCCAGACCCAAAAAGGTCCGGAATCCGGTCATATCCCTGAGAACCCCCTGTTTTCGGTGTCCGATATTCTCAATTAAAAAAAAAGACAATAAAGGGAGCGCAGAAAAAAAAGCATAGAGCAGATCTTTCTGAAGACATTTTGATTCAAATTGTGGCATATGCTTCCAAAATATTTAGAGAGTAGTTTTTGCAATTCTGTTAGCCTAAAATTGAGAATATAGGACACAGAACAAAAAAGTACCGAAAAGTAAGTATTATTAAAATTTTGAATTTATCATACAATACACGAGACGGAATGCCATTCATATTTGTCGCACTGCCATTGGTCTGCCTTGCAACCGGGATGGGCTATAAATAAATATATATTTATTTTTCGGAAGTTTTCGAATATATATAATATACACTTCTAAATCATTTTTCTGGTTTTATAAAACTTTAAAGGCATCTTTCTGGTGTTTATTTTAGTCTCAGCTTCGGTAACTTGTGTCTCAAGCATCTCATATATCCCTGATCCTGTCCCGACATGCTACCCGGAGCTTCTTGCCCCAGCCAGAAGTTTGCCTGCACGGGTCCTAAGGCGCCATGACGGCGGATTATCCGGAAAACGATTTTTGAAACTTAAGGATTTGTCGGACGGGTTTTAAATTGTGAATCCTAGACAACCTCTGTATTAAATATTAAATCTCTTTGTTCAACAGATTGATTGTTATTAAGAATATAAAATATTATAACTGTATGTTGCACTCGATTTGGAAAATCACCCGATTTTCTAACGAGCATTGCTAGAACTCCGAATTGTTTTCGGAATATCATTTAAGACCACATTTCGAACAAGTCTGTAAAGTTTGCGGTTCGATGTTTATCCGAACGTGTCAAAAACATCAACAAACTTTTTCGAAATCTGAAATCAGCTTAAATGTTTGTTTAATGTTTCGAACATGTTCATATGAACATAGAAACCTTAAATTTAACAGATTTGTTCGAATAGCGGTGTAGAACCGCATCCCAGGTGTCTTACGCCATATTTGTCAGAACTCACCAATGTTCGTTCAATATCGGGTAATCGATTCTGAATTGGGTGATTTTCCGAATCGGGTGCGACATATACATAAATGAAACTTTGATGGATCCTCTAAGGAAAATTTTTTAAATTGAATGCACACATACGGCAATCTCGCTCATCCTCGCCATTGCGACAGTCGCCCGATCCGTCACATTTCCATTCCATTCGTATACAATGCCCTTAAGTCAAAACATTATTTTTCAGTGCCAAGAGAAGGAAAAGCCACAGGAATGGAGACATACAACAAAAATTCCATTTATACATTTTAAATAAATTTAGTGGAAGTATTTTACTTTAATAGGCGTCCCCTCCATTTGACCCCCCCCCCCCTTCCCAATTGACGCCCCCCCTCTCCAAAGAAGTGTTTGGTTTTGAAAATTCCTCACCATCGTCGCAGCGGAATTCGCTCTCTGAGCACACAGCAGTCGGCTGATGATGGTTGGAGCCAACCGTGCCAGCCGGGCCAACACCGCTGGTGAAAATGCTTCCCGAAATGAATGGTCTTACACCGGGCGGTCCGCCAAATGATGCCCGATGTGGTGCGTCAACTAATGAATTTTTAAAATTTTAAATCTATGCATGTTTTTACTTTATACTTTGTATTGTATGAATTGGGAATTTTGGGTCCGGATTGATGGCACATATTTGATGGCAACAATATAGAAGTAAAACAATTAACAAATGAGAGCATAGCATCCTGAAATTTCGAAAGGCTGTTTAATGAAAAATGGAAATATTAAAATCCAAAACGAAAATTATGGAATAAAATAGTTAAAGCCATGTTATTCATTTCTGGTTTAAGGGGGGTAAAGAGGGCGAGGGATTCAATTGTTTTTGTTGCAGAAAAATATAATTATATTAAGGCTCGTCAATATATTTCGATGAGAAGGTCGAGAAAAAGTGTTGTTGTTGTGAATGAAACGCATAATACAACCATTTATTTGTGCAAAAGATTTCCTTCCCTCCGGCGCCGGCAATGGGCAGCAGGTCGCCGCCGCGCAGCAGAGGGATGGTATAGTCGGTGGAGGGCGGTCTGCTCTGCTGGGTGATGATTCGAGTGAAGAAGATGTCCTCGATTAACCTATTATATTTGAGTACAACAGGAATGCGCGTGGGGTTGCCTACTGCTGAGCACAGAGCACATGAGCCTTGGGTAGGCGAGTCCTAATTTTTGTCAGGGACTCAGTTTTACCAAGTTAATACAATAAACTAGGGTTCAGGGGGACCGGGATTAGTTCGGGTTTTTTTTACCCGGAACTAGCCTCGGTCCCGTCTTTTCTACCGGGACTTCAGCAGACTAGTCCCGGTTTCCCGGTTTTTTGACCGGGACTTTTTGTGAAAGTTCCGATCCCGCTGAACCCTACAATAAACCCATAGACGAGTGAAAATTTGTTTGGTCTCAATTAAAAAAAAAATCAATATCGCGCAATCGATAGAGATACTCTTCAAATCTTCATGTCTCTATCCCAGTTAACACCCACTACACCGCCCTCGAAGGTGGTGTGAGCTGCGCGAGTGAATCGGATGGATCACCGACGGCTGAGCGAACCAAGCGCAGCTAATTGCCCGCTAGAATCGGCGCGTCAGCGGTGCCCATAAAATATAGAGCGTGAAAACATGCATATATTTCAGCAACAAAAATGGGTTCAGAACTGGGTAAGGGCCAGCACATTTTGTATGTGTACAAAATGGACAAAAGGACTGCGCAAAAAGAGACAACTTACCTAATAAATCAAGTATGCCAAATTTTTTTAAAATTTGTTTTTATGAACTTATCCAAAACATGTCTATTTTTAAGTATGCATATACGAACTAAGTACGAATGAGAGTCCTGATTTAAGTGGATTTTTGCAATTTAAAAAAAAAAAAAATTATATTTGTAAGTAGCGGTTTCTATTTAGTCGTCGTTGCATTTGGGTGTAAAAATGGAGCGCGAGCGATGAGTACGCGACGTTATTTAGCTGGTGCACATTTGGTGGGGGTTGGGCAGGCATAGCGAGCGATCGGAAAATTAACGATCAAACGATTCGCGCAGCGAGGGGAAATGGGGAAGGGGGAGGGAGAGGAGTGAGTGTGGCGGAGGCTGGCAGCGATCGGATGTTCCCTTTCCATCCATGCCTCAATCCATTAACAAAAAAAATCCGTTTTATATTCGAATGAGGGGCATTTGGTGTAGAGATGGATAGTGTTGGTGGTGAAAACTATGGGAAGACGAGAGAAGTGGTGGAATAAAACAAAGAACGATGATGGTGAAGAAGCTTTTAAAAGAATGATGTAAAACAAATGACGAATTGGTTAAAGTTGATCAATTTTGAGATTAACGGATAGTTATTACGAATTTCAAATATGGAATGATTATGTGGGAGAAGTAAGTAGTTCATTTTTTAGAGTGATTTTTCGCGCAAATGTTGGCTCGAATCCGGCCCTCAAAAAGGTCCAGAATACCAATCCATAAAATCGGTAAGTCTGCAATCGGAACTACAGACCCAAAAAGGTCCAGATCCGGAATCCGGTTCCATCCCTGATATTTAATAAATTCGTTTTTATCTGCAAGAAAGAACCTTTAACAAAATGATTTCAGACCGAATGGGTCACGGGTTGCACATATCGCGCCCTCGGAGCCATTCTTTGATACAAATCGAAAAAATAAAAAAAATCTTTTGAATATTAAGAAAGTAATTAAACAATTAAAACACACACAAAACGTTTGGCTAAGAAGACAGAATGCAGTGAAGATGAGAAGAAGCATGGGGGGTGAAGTTTTCGCCCTCATTCCCCGCCACCGCTCACAGTCCATTTGATCCACCATCGACGAGGATGAGGCAGAGGAGCAGGAGAGAGAAGTATCCCTGCCCAAACATCAACCATCTAACACAGAATTTGGTCGGGGGGGATTTTGTTGCCTTCACATCTTATTGTTGGTAGGGGGACGGGGTACCCTTTGCCAGTCGTTGCGCAGCCATTGTCCAGCAATAGCAGCAGCAGAGAAGCGGCTAACAAATCCGCTCGGATCGGACGGAGGGCGATGAAGAAGATCATCATCCATCCACCCGTCCGTTCGACTGGAAGATGATGATGATCTTCTCTCATCGCCCGTCTCTGTCCCGCCTCAACTTAGTTAGTAGCAATGATACAGAAAATTTATCAAGATACCAAATACTATACGCGTTTAAACTTTAAAGCATTCTAAATTTTTTGGCGCTGGCACCGCAATTTTGATGACGATACCTACACCCTGTCGCATGTAGTACACAAATCGATATATGCAAATACACCTAATGCTCTCTAAATCTTATTATTAGGGATGCTAAAAAAGGCACCAAAAAAGTCGTGAAAAGGGCGACATAAAGGCACCAAAAAACTTCAACAAGGAAATGAAAAAGGGCACAAATGCTCAAAAAGGCACCAAAAATTGGTCTGCTCCTGCTAGGGTTATAATAACCTCTTTTTCCTCTAATGTTTATAGGCTTAAAAAAGTTATAGAGATTGCTAAAAAAACTGGTCGAGGAATATTTTATCATCTAGAACATATGATGGACTAGTATCTACTTTTTTTGTAGATTTAAAAAAAGAACCGTTTGATGAAGAAAAGCAAAAAATAGTTCAACAGATTTTAAATAATCTTTTAAAGCAAAAAAAAATTATTATATATATTAAGCATCCTTGAAGATTATTTTTTTCAATTTTAGAAGAGAGAAAAAAAAGGTAAATTTGAAAGTTTTGAGGATCTATTGAAAAGAACATATTTTTTGTGGGCTATTTTGAGGCCAGGAAGGTTTGATAGGCATATTAAAGTAAATTATCCAGATTGAGAAGAAAAAAAAGAAAAATTTCAATCACGGATGTTTTAAAGATGTTATAGCCAAATATTTTTAAACAACAAAATTTTATGGAAATCAAGGTTTTATCTATTTTTTGGAGTGCATTTTTTTAAAAATTTTTAATAGAATTTAATGAATTTTGACAAGAAAACGATTTAAGGGTACTTTTTTAAAAATTCGAAAACTAAATTCAGGGTGTGCATTTTGCTAATTTTCAACCAAATTTAGGACCAAAAAAAAATGCCAAAAAGGGAATGAAAAGGGCACCAAATATCAAAAAGGGCATGGATGGGCATAAAGGCACGAAAACCTCAAAAGGGGCAAAAAAGGGCATATAAAACTCAGCGTAGAAGCTTCAAACCAAGTGAAAAAGGTTTTTTTTAATTATATCAAAACTAGTGCGCATGATTATACACAGGGTCATGATACGTATTTGTATGCCAAGTACATACTAAAAAATAAACCCGCGTACTTCCATATTTTAATTTTTTTTAAAGAATATACTTGAAAATGAGCATTTGAAGATTTTATTGCATAGAAAGGCATTTTCTTTTGAAAAATTGGGGTTGGAGTATATTTAAACTCATTTGTCAGGTAAATTGTAAATACCGGATTTTTAGTTTTATCCATTTTTTTGCGCATCAGATAATTTGAGATTCACATACATGAAACCAAGTTCTTTTTGAAAATTTTTTGTTAGAGTCTGTTGAACTAAATTTGGACCTTTTTTTTAGCATCTATTTCCCATTTTTGGCCTCTATTTTCCGTAGAGTGGCTATTTTGAAGGTTTTTGGCTTTGAAAAATCCGATCTCAAATTATTATTAATAAAACTATAGAAAATTAACAAAATTTTTAAATTTCAGCCTAAATATAGTTAAATTAATCCGACAGCAGCCAAAGCTTTGTGGACCCCCAAAAAAGCTTAAATTAGCAAAGCATCATTTTACACATTTAATGATAGTACATATAATGCAATTTTGGTAGGTTAACAGAGGAATGTCATGAATGTATTTGGCATTTAGAGACGCATTAAATTTCCAAAACGTTAACTGATTGATTGATTCATTGCCCAATTGCCCTTCGGCAAATGAGGGGCTCGGAGTTTTGGATGATTAATTACGTTTTCGGACACAGAAAAATATTATTGCTTCTATATGTAGAACCAATATTTTCTCGCCCAATAATATTAACCAAATTGGGAGAATTCAATGACATATTTGGACCTGCACGACCTTTCTCCCGTCGGATTTTCCATTTTGATGCTGATGGATGTGATCAGAGTATCATAACATATTTTGTTCGTCTGAATGGTGCGCCAGCATCTGATCACGCGCTTATCATTTTTTTAAAGTAAAAAGATGAAAAAATTAAAACAGAAACATTTGAACTATCAGGGAGAGTAAAGAAAATTTACTTTTTTAAAATCAGAAAATTGATCAAAACTAAATTATATAAATTAATACGAGAAAATCATTTTTACGCTTGCCAGTTGAATTAATTAGATTTTTTAAGGGACCAAAATGAGCAAAAGGAACGGCGATCAGCAGAATGAGGGAATGGGAAAGGTGGCGGTAAGAGAAGAAGGATGATGCGCAAATCACCGGTTTTGAATGATGGAGTTAGAAAGGTGGAAAAGAAGAGATATTTAGTAGTTTGGGATGCGGTGGATAAGGATGATGTTTGTATGCGATGGGATAAATCGATTTGGGGGAGGAGGTAATTTTGTATAAGCTATTAGCGTCAAAATTAAAGAAAACTTCGCTGAACGTTTTAGGACCGGATACCATGCGTTTAGAAGCAAAGCTTAAGCAAAAGCTAAGCATTAATCCACTTTAGAAAAAGTTATGAAAAATGACTGTTTAGTAATATAAAAATAGTATCTTTTTTGAGATGAGTTAATCGCTTGGTTTCTGCTTAAGTATTACTTCTAAACGCATAGGCTTTCGAATGATACTCCATTTACTGCTGAATAATGTATTTTCCTTCTTGTTTAATTTTTTCTTTTATAACATTGAATTTGCGAATACCGTATTTTCTCTATTTGAAGGCCCCCCTCCATTTGAAAGCCCCCCTCCAATTGAAGGCCCCCCTAGACGAGGATCGAAAAATAGAAGGCCCC
>JAKKIK010002706.1:0-10159 GCA_024500135.1 Heterodera carotae
TCTTAATTATGATACCCTTATGGCCCAAGTGCCGGACGAAAATTCTGCAATTGCTTTCTTTCAACAACGAGGCCTGCTTCACCAACAACGTGTTTTCGGGAACTGTGGCCATGGCGCACAGCTTAAAGATAGGACAGCACATGGGCACATCATTAAGACTTGGCGTTGTACCAACAGGGTCTGCACTCTTCGAAAGGGATTCGCAAAGACACCTGGTTTGATCCGTCCACACTGCCGTTCCACACCATTTTGAAGTTCATCTACTGGTGGTCACAAAAATTGACATCTGTAAAGTTTTGTGCAAAGGAATTGGGGATTGGGGACAATGCTGTGACAGACTGGAGTATGTACATGCGCGAAGTTTGTGCCAATTATGTCATCCAACAGCAGCAGAATCAGATAGGTGGACCAAACCAGACGGTGGAAATAGACGAAGCGCTATTCACCAAACGCAAAAATCACCAAGGCCGACAACTTCCCGAACAATGGGTTTTTGGGGGCATTTGCAGAGAAACGCGAGAGTGTTTTTTGGTGGCTGTCCCGGACCGCACTGCCGCAACACTTCTTCCTATTATTGCGCAGCGCATTGCACCAGGAAGCACTATCCACTCGGATTGTTGGGCAGCGTACAATCAGGTGTTAGTCCAATTGTTCGGGGATATGATTAATTGTGCAGATCGCCGCTGGAGGCCAATTCAACCACTTGCGTGTCAATCATCGGCTGAACTTCGTGGATCCCCAAACAGGAGCGCATACCCAAAACATTGAGCGTCTGTGGCGTTCCGCAAAACGTCGAAACAAGGAGCAGAGTGGTACGCATCGGCAGATGCTGGAAAGTTACTTCTGCGAGTTTTTATGGCGTCATTCCGTCAAACGAAGAGATGTCGATGCATTCGAAGACCATTTGCAAAACATCGTTGCTTATATGCCACCAAATTAATATGATTTCTTGCGATGATAATAATTTTTAGGAGAAAAAATGAAAAAAAAATTGAATCTTGATAGTTGTTCGAATCCGGGTTCGGAGTTCGAAATGGGTCGAAATGGACATCATATTCGGGTTCTACGACCCCAAAAACCCATAGAAACGACTTTTTATTAATTTAAAATCACTTTAACAAAGATAAAAATTTTGTTGACACAAAACCCGAAAGTACCTTTTCTTTTTGTAACAAATTTATCAAACTTTTCCCCCCGGGCCCACCTGGGGCGTATCGAAATATAGCCCTCCCCCCCCTCCAATTGCCGAACTTCCTCAAGGGGAGAAATTTACTATTCTTTTCAAAAATTGCGGGGCCTACGGCACCGCCGCATCCTCACCAAAAATAGTGTAAATTTAAAAAGCACAAAAAAATTCGAACATATTGGACCAAATCCTGTTAACAATTCACATAATTTTCCGAAAATTTTCCCGGCGGCGCCTATCGGAACCGCCGCATCCCCTCCCTCCCCTGCACGAAAACCCACAAACTTTTTGTTTGTTTTTTTAAGCCCTGAATTATAATAATTGATTTATTTGTTATTCTAAGACTTTTATGATTGTTAAAAAAACCGTTTGTTTTTCTCATGTACCTGATTTCTCCGTGCTGTGTTCTCGCTACAAAACGATTAAATTCTTAAAAATTTTCTCGTCATTAAACACTTCCACTAATTCTTTCAAAATCGGATTCGCAATTAATCGGATTTTGAGCCATAATCGGATTGCGACTCAGAGAGGACTTCATTAAAGGAAACCAAATGACGACGGACTTTAATTTTAAATTATATTTACTTTCATAAAATCTCTTTGAAATCATTTCATCTTTATTATCCAAGCAATCAGCAATTTTGTTACAATAGATTATTAACGGGTTCGAGGCTCTGCGAGTGAAGCATCCTCCAATCGGTTCTTGTGCCATCGTTGCACATCATGGCTGGTAAATGGCGCCGAAGTCGTGCGTTCCGATCTTCAGCTTACTGCCTTTGCTCAGCGATTGGGCCGCCTTCAGCGCTTTCACCTCGATCTCGTATTGCGTCAAAAATCCGTCATTGTCCGTGTCCCAATCATTGAAATGGGCACGCATTTTCTCGGGCAGATCCGTGCGGATCAAACCTTTTTGGTCTCTTTTCGATACAATGGATTCTCTGTAGAACCGTGAGGAAGCACAAAGTTCAATCAACTGCATTTTGAAGTGTGTTGAGAGGACACTGTGGCTTCTGACTAAGTTCTGTAATATTTTCACATTAGTATCGTATTTGGAGGGACTGACTCTATTCAGCAGGAGAGGATTTATTTTAGGAAGAGTTGGGGAAAGGCATAATCAAATTCATTATTCACCGCAATAAACCCACTTTACCACCAGAAGTTCATACAGTTTCGGAGTCAGGGAGGAACGATAGCTCAACGATAACATAAAATCGTTTGGTAGTCTTTTTGAAGGATTGATTTAAGCAAAAATTAATCATTAATCAAAAAGCCTTCATTTTGAAAATAGCTTGGTGGCGCTGAAACACGGGATTTTAGGGCCAAACTCAAAACGGAAGTCGAAAGGCCTAACAGAAAACCAGGGTTCCAACCTGACAAAAATACACTCCTAAAAATGTAATTTAAAAATCCAAGAGAAAACTTGAATTGACACTGGTCCATTTGGCCAAAATATTAATGTATTTTGTCTTTTAAGAAGTTATGAACCATTGAGGCTGGTTATGTATGAGTTAGGAGAAGGAATAAAGTTTCATTATTAGCCACACAATAAATACCCGACTTTACCATGAGAAGATCAGCCATTGACGGGCCAAGTCTAAAAAAACCTAATAGTCGCCACAAAAATTGGTTTCGTTTGCTATTAAAAAATAACATCGATTTCTTTTGACCCCGACTGTAAATTTAAAATTTTGCTTTAAGAAAAATGCAAAACAAGGACAAAACCTTTGAATATACTTTATTCAAATTTTGCATAAATTTAAAAATTGGCGTTTGATCAGATTTGCAGGATTAATCCTGCGGACCCGGTCTGCCATCAGTGATCCGCAAATTTGAAAAAAAAATCCCATCTCTAAACGTAACCAAATTTTTGCTCCGGCTATAATTGCGCTTTTATTAATAATGTGCATTAGAAATAAATCAAAATATTGCTTAGATTTTGGCACATACCCGGGATGGAACCGGACAAAATCCAAAAAGCCGGGACCGGCATTTTCAAAATGTGACCGAGTGGGATCCCGTCCAAAAAATTCGGGTTTCGAGTTTGCATCACTGCTGTACAATGCTAAAAAAATACTCCTATTTTTTGTGTTAAAAAAAACGCTAATTAGACAACAATTCCAGCACTCTAAATTAACATAGTGCTCTTGTTCTGCATAGTTCAAAACGCCCGCCAACAACACATGATTTGGTTTCGTCAATTTCGAATGTGAACTGTTCTGAATGAAAAATTATCATTAATCTTAAATTATTAATAGCAGAGAATTTAAAGCCGACCCTAGGCGTGAGCAAAAATGTAGGCAATCATGATCAAAGTCCAAGCATTCGATAATTTGCTACATTGGTACAACCCTCGCGCCCCCAACCCCCCCTCAAAAGCAAAAATGCCTTTGCAAAAGAAAAAAGGGCCCCCTAAGAACCACCCAAATCGGTGCTATGTCATTTGGCCAAAAACGTCAATACCGTATTTTCTCTATTAGACGCCCCCCTCCATTTGACGCCCACCCTTCTAATTGACGCCCACCCTCGAGGGGTATCGAAAAATAGACGCCCATGGGCGTCTATTAGAGAAAATACGGTATGGGCGTTTGACCACAACAAATTTAATTATTATTTATTTTGAAATTTAATTAAGAAAGGTTGTCCAGCATATCATCATCTAAACAAATAAAAATGTCTTAGCAATACATAGAAAAGTATTGATACCTTCAAGAAACACAATTCCCTGTATGGATCAGGCCCGTAACCGTAGGGGGGGGGGGAATCCCCCCTCCACTCCCACCCAAAATAGAAAAAAATGGGAAATTTTGCTTTTTTTCCCAGCAAAAAGAAGAAAATTTTCCCAATTCCTTGCTCCCTCCCACCCCCCCCCCCGAATGCCAATCCCCCCTCTAAAATTTCTTTTTGGTTACGGGCTTGGTGTGGATAACGAAAACAAAATGCAGGAACTCCGGATCCAAAAAAGCTGCGCAATTTTGGATTTTCGTATTTTTCTAAAAGTGCCTTTCTTAATTTTCAATAAAAATTCCTCTTTTTTGAAGCAAATTTTTAGCCAAAAACAAAACCTTAGGACGGTTAATATGATTGAAAGGATTTGAACCTGAGATAAAAACCGTGCTGAGTCATTTGGCCACAAACGTCAATGTGGGCGTTTGACCACAACCCCAATATGGGCGTTTGGCCACACCCGCCAATGTCCTTAAAAATAAGCAAATGTGCGTTTGTACTTAATAAGCCAAAATAAAATAAATTTATTTATTATTTATTTTTGAAATTTAATAAAGAAAGGTTGTCCACACATCATCAACAAAACAAATAAAAATGTCTTAGCAATACATAGTAAATCCTGTATACTTTCAACAACCACAATTCCCTTGGCGTTGTAGTATGGTTCAGCGGGACCGGGTCATGAAATCCCCGTTTTTAGGTCCCGGTCCCGACGAATCCTACTTTGTAGACAAGTACAAAAACCCTTGTCAAGATCATTTGTTCTTCTATTTAAGTAACATATTTCATGTTCCAAGCAGCAAGCATCCACTAAATTGACTTCTAGAGTAGTAATATTAGAACAAGCTTACAATAATCTAAAGCCACAGACCCAAAGAAAAGAAAGCAGGGGACTTCAATCATTTTTCAGCTCATAAATATTCGCCCGATTCACCGGGACTGGGACTTTTATTCCCTTGGCGTTGTAGTAGGGTTCAGCGGGACCGAGTCATGAAATCCCGGTTTTTTAAGTCCCGGTTGAAGAATTGGGTATCGGTCTCGGGTTTCCCAGGCCCGGTCTCGGTTTTTTGAAAAGTCCCAGTTCCGGTGAACTTCTGGCGAATATTTATGAGCTGAAAAATGATTGAAGTCCCCAGCTTTCTCTTATTTGGGTCTGTGGCTTTGGACACAGTAAGCTTGTTCTAATATTACTACTCTAGAAGTCAATTTTTGGATGCTTTCTGTTGGAACACGAAATAAATAGAAAAACAAATTAAATTTCTGTGACAAAGGTTTTTGTACTTGTCTACAAAGTAGGATTCGGCGGGTCCGGGACCTAAAAACTAGGGCTAGCCGGTTCCGGAACTTTTGAAAAAATCGGAACCGGAACTAGGCGGAACTGAAAAACCCGGAACCGGAACCAACTTTTCGAGTCGGAACCGGTTCCGGAACCAAAACGGAACCAAAACTGGCCTAAACAAGGCTAGAAAGCAATCAAGTATATTTTGACCTTACCGTATTTCCTCTAATAGAGCCCCCATCAGTTTGAGCCCCCTTTCTAACTGAGCCTTCCACTATCGGTGCCTAAAAACAAAAGATCAAATTTTATGGCTGCGATGGGGGGGGGGCGGCGGTGCCGATAGGCGCCGCCGGAAATTTTTTTTGTAAAATTAACTCAATTTGTTAAGAGAATTGGGTCCTATTTATTCGGTTTAAACTCTTTGATTCTGTTTATATCTAAAAGCATAGAGCCATCGAATGATAATAAGAAATTGACTGACTAATTAAAAAGTTATAGCCCAACAAAATGTACCGTCGGGCAGTTGAACTTATACGATTATTTCATTGAATTAAAAGGAAAATAAAACAAAAAAAAAATTTTAGACAAAGGGACTCGAACTCAAACTGATACAAAGCGGAACCAACCCCACTAACCATTAAGACACTGTGACATTATTCCCTACTCTTAACAAAATAATAATAATTCAAATAATTTCGAATTTCCATAATAATATTTCGTCTCGTGGCGAAAGTTTCTAAAAATGTTCGTTCAAAATCCAATCTTTAGGGTTGTATGATAGTTCCGGAACCGGAACGAAACCGGAACCTACCGGAGTTTAAAAACTCGGAACCGGAACTTTGGTTCCGTCGAGGCCGGAAGTTCCGGTTCCGTTCCGGAACCGGCCAGCCCTACTAAAAACCGGTTATTTCCCGACCCGGTCACGCTGAACCTTACTTTTTATTTGTTTAGATGATGATGTGTTGGACAACCTTCCTTAATTAAATTTCAAATTAAATAATAAATAAATTTATGTTATTTTGGTTTATTAAGTACAAACGCATATTTGCTTATTTTTAAGGACATTGGCGGGTGTGGCCAAACGCCCATATTGGCGGTTGTGGTCAAACGCCCACACTGGCAGGTGTGGCCAAACGCCCACATTGACGTTTGTGGTTAAATGACTCAACACAACCCAAATCCTGTGTTCGTCCCAGGGTTATTCCGCATTACCCGAAACCCGTGATCCGGTCTTTCTGGCGACCCGAAACCGACCCAAGAATTGGCCTTTTTAATATTTTTTTATTTTGGCATTTTTCCGAAATTTCTTAGCAAAAATGTAATAAGAATCTAAAAATGCACTCCTAAAAATTGAATTATTTATCCTTTTTTAGCTTTTTTCAAAAAATTTTTTTTTACTTCGAATGCTGAAAATTTTGATTTCTAAGATCAAAAAAAAAAATTAATTCCTCTAGTGCAAATTTTATCAGAAAAAAGAACCAGTTTTACCCCAGAACACCTCGAAATGTATCTGATTTGCAATTGTGCTGGCGAAATTAATAAAGACTAATACTTAACAGAGATTTTTTTTGCATAAAGGCACTTGACTTTTCAAATTTTTAGCACATACCTATTTTGGCATTTTTTCGGGTTTTAGCACATATTTTGGGTTTTTTTAGCACATATTTTATAAATATTTCAGGATTTTTAGCGCATAAAAATCCCAGCCCTACTTAAATTAATCTGTCATTAAATTAAGGGTTCAAAACTTTTAAAATTAAATAGGATTGAGAATTTATCAGCCGTTTTTTGGGGAAAATCTCTTAACAAATCCATCTAAATTCTTAAAATTTTCCGGAGGCGCCTTTCGGCATCGTCGCTCCCCGTGCTTCAAGTCATACTCGGAAATCCTTTATGCGTCCCTGGATTGGCGGCGTCGGGCCAGGGTACCTATTTAGGGTCAGGGAGCGTGGAGTTTAGTTAAGGGCTGCATTAGCGGTGTCAATATCGTATTTGGGGCTGTTGCGGTTGAGGTTCAACCCTAATCTTGATAGCCTTTTTAATTTCAACGATATATTATTTCCCAGATTTACATATATACAAAATTTTACCTTGTCACAGTGGGGCCAGTTTGTAGTGCAGTATTCGCAGTCGAAGCACCCTCCTTTGCAGTTAACGCCGCAACAGTTGCCGGAAAAGTCCGAAAAACAGTAAAAACCGTCTTCGAAAATTTCTCGAAATCGCAAAGAGAACTAAAATTTTTATCGGAAAAAACAACAAATGCAGCCCCTTCCTATAATAGAGCCCCACCATCTCGAAATGGCCCTTTAGCAGGGAGGTTGCAAAAAGATTATCCCACAAATCGAGCCCACCGCTTGAGGGAGGTACAAAATAAGTCCCGGGGGGGGGGTTCTAATATAGGAAATATGGTAATAAGAAACCATGTAAAAAATACCACATTTCCAATGCAAGTGGAGAAGAATAAGGCATAAAAAATGGGGCTTTTGGAAGAGAAAAACATTTTTTCTAATTTATTTGATTTTTTGAATAAAAAACGATGCGCCTTTTATATGCACGACGAATCATCGAAATTTGGCTTAATTGACATCATTGGACATTTATCGGATCGAATAAATTACAAAATTGCTCCATGGCGAATAAAATTTTTTGTTGTCGACGAATTACTCTCATAGTTTCGTCGAGAATTAATTTCGCCCATTCGAATGTTTGGTGTGGTAAAATTTACTTCCCATTTTTCAAACTGCATAACATATCGTTCTACATTTAATGAATCGGTCGAAAAGTAATGAAATTCCAAAAATGACAAAACCAACACAATTCAATTTCATCTAATTAGTAGGGTTGTCAAAAATATCAAATGTTCATTTTTTTCCTGGGTCCTACCAGGGTTGTTCCGGTCGGGAAAAATATCGGGCGAGTTTCGGGTCGCCAAAATGACCAGGTTTCGGGTCGGGTCGGCTGAAAAAAGCTCGGGTCGTGTTTCGGGTCGCCAAATGACTGGGCTTCGGGTCACGGGTTTGGGTTTTTTTCGCAAAAAATTCAAGTGACCAATAAAGAAAAAATTAACAACCTTTCCAATACACATATTAATCTCAGCTAATATTTTTAGGCATTGGACTCAAAGAATATGAAATTGTTATGGGAGAGAGTGCCTGCTGGTACCGAATGGGCCGGGAGTAAAATTTTGACAATGTTTTTGTTAATTAAACTTGCCCCAAAATTGCATAAAGATGGCAAAATTTCCTCTAATTTGACTTTGGAGCCCAAATATGTATATGGCAAATCTGAGGAGCAGGTGGATTTTTTTTTTTTTTGAGAATTTAGCTACTCTTGATAAGAAACTTTATTTAAAATGGGCAACAAATCCTCTAAAATTCCTATTTTTACTTAATGTATTAAAAGTAAAAATTAGGTCACAAAATAATATCAGAAATACGGATTAACCAAAAGCAAAATTTTAAAAACCCCCAGTTCGGAATTAAAAATGCGTTCAGATTCATGAATAGTATTGGAAAATAATTTCTGAATTAATAATTTTTAAATAATGGCCATAAAACCGTATACTGGTATCCCTGGATATAAAGTTCGTGACACCGTCCCTGTACCCTTGGAAATAGTTTTTTTAACAAAATTAAATTCAAAAGAGTACAAGCGTTAGTCGCCACTTCGTGGCTCCCAACGCTCGACTTTCTCGCATTTTTTCTTTTATTTCGTTTTACACGCTTTTTAGAAAATTTGATTTTATTAGTTAAATTAAAAGATTAAATAAACTCTCTTTTTGCATTTTTCTTTCCTTGCTTACCATTCAGGCTAAAAGTTTGGTTTACCTATTCATCTTTTTTTCTTTTGCTTAAACTCTCTCTGTTTTTCTTCTTGCACAGCCATTCAGGCGGTGACTGGACAATTGGACAGTGAGGACAATCGGACAGAGGTGGGCAATCGGACAGTGGATTTAAATTAAATAATATATATATTTGAATTCTAAAATTTTATTGTAAAAATAATAAAATCAATCGTTACCATACATATAGCACAAATTGTTTATTGAAATAATTTAAGTAAAGTTCGAATTTGCTTCGCCTTTGCTGTACAATTTGCAGGTGAATAAATATATAATAAAAACGGTTTGGTAAGAAAAGCGTCCAAGGGGCACAACAAGGCTCTGATGAGTACATGTAAATATTGCTTTTCTAAGCAAATATGCCATTTGGAGATCACCTTTTGGATGCGCAAGACGCAGATGCAATAGTGATTGGTCCGAATTAGGGTTGTCCACGGTCGGTTAACCGAACCGAAACCGAAAACCGGCTTTTTTGGGCCAAAAACCGAAACCGAAAATCGGTGGTCGGAAAACCGGCCTAACCGAAAACCGGGGGTACCAAACCGACCGGTTTCGGTTTGAAAAATACACCCCTAAAGATGAGGTTTTTCTGACAAAAATATAACATGAGAACACAATTTGAGAAGAAGGAATGGGAAATATATTGAATTATTAACTTTTGAATTAAATTTCTGTGTTTTATTGTGGCCTAATGGTTAATGCTCCAGTTTTGGTTGTGAATTTGTTTACTTTTAATACAATAAGATAGCATACTTTGTTTTGGGTTCGACTTTATAAAAATTTTTGAGACAATTTTAAAAATTAAATCTTAGATACTATAGGATTTTAAATTTAAAAAATATAAATTTTAGGAGAATTTGTTCGCCATTTTAATAAATTTCTTATCAAAACCAGCTGAATTTTCAAAAAAAATTATCGCCGCTTGCCTCTCAAATTTCCCATATATCTGGACCTTAAAAGTCAAATTTAGAGGAAATTTTGCTTCCTTAAGCAATTTTGGGGCGCGTTTACTTAACACAATTCAAGTAAAATTATCAAAATTTTCCTGCCGGCGCCTATCGGCACCGGCAGGCCCACTCTCCCATAACAATTTATATTCTTTGAGTCCAAAATTTTCTGAGACCACCGA
>JAKKIK010002707.1:0-10157 GCA_024500135.1 Heterodera carotae
TCGAGTACCGGAACCGAGACCGAGTACCGGGGTCGAATACCGGAACCGAGACCGAGTTGCGAGTACCGGGAAATTTCTGGTACCGAACATCCCTAATTCATAATAGGAGATTCTAAGCCAAATTTTGCAAATTTTTTTAAAATTCAATTCAAAATTTTTGCCGTAAGTCTGCAAATTGTGAGAGGTAAACGAAGGGTTATTCCTAAGCCACGCTTAAAGGCTTACACTAAACAATTTTACAAATATCTTTGTAAAATCACATCTTAGTTTTAACTTTTTTTTGGGGGGGGGCAAAACGTACCGATGTGAGGCCAAAACTGGCAGACCCGACCCTTCACCAGGGCACTAGTTTTCATATATTTTTAGCGGGAAATTTTTATTTTTTTAGTAATATTTCTTATAAAAATGACGATCGATATTCGTAATAATCCACACAAAAATATATTCACTTTGCCTTTCATTCATTTCATCTAAAACAAATCTGTTGGAATTGCCTTTAATATTTTTGGAGATTTTTTTTTGCTGGGGAGTGAAAAAATTAATATCTCTGATTAAAATTAACCCTTTTTAGAATTAATAAATGGACAAAGAATTTATCTTTAATTAGAACTCAATTCTATAAATCACAAAGCCATAGCTAGCCAATTTTGTTCTGAAATTTAAAATGTCGGTTAAAAAAAAATTCATTTTTTCAGAATTGGGATTAACTGATTTTTTCCTAAGCCTAAGCGGGGTCCTAATTCCGGGATGCTAGTTAGTTGCTTTATTTTCGTGAAATATGTTGTAGCCGAACACAAATACTAGCCGAATTCAAATACGGCTATCCGAATTCAAACACGGCTATTCGAATTTAAAATGAATACGGTGCTAGCCGATCTTATTCGGCGACAATATACCCAAGATATTTATTTTTTTACATTTATGTTAAACTTTAAATGCGAGTTTAATGTTAGATATAAAATAGGCAAAAAACCGTTGGATTAATAATAAAAATGGATATAAAATAAAAATTTTATATAGTAGGATTTTGTAATTCTAAAATAAATTAAGCATTATAAGCATATTGCTTTAAATTCATTAGAGCTCCAACTTTTATTTTAGAGGAGTGGATAATGCTGAAAGAAAATGTTTTAACCAAATTGATTTATAATTTTAGAAAATGAAAGAAAAAGAACAAATCACTTCACTTATTTTTCTTTTCATTATTAACCTTTTGGTCAATTCCGTTGTTTGTGACCCGCCCACTTATGAATGGAATTCGACAAATCCTGCCCCAAATGTCAATACATTTGCCGACTTTGTCAATGACATTTACAAAAATTATCATCCGGACAAATTTGAATCGCAAAAGGCAATTTTGTTTAATTTAACATTTGTTAAATATATGTTGGAATTGGAATATTTTCGAATGTTCAACAACAATGCCAAAGAAGTGGATGAAGCATGGTCGAATTTTTACATTGTTAAACCGTGGTCTATTGGATTAGCACATTTTGACAAAAAATTGCAAAACAAATTTGTTGAAGAATTTAATCGCAATATTTTTTCGACAAAATTAGCAATCCCTAAAACAGTGATCAACCAAATTATGCGCTTGATGCTCTCTTTCGCCATACGGATTCTGCTTTGTGTGACGTCTGTGTAAAGAAGTTACAAAAATGTATTAAATTACTAAATTTTAGATATAAAGATTATTATGGTTACTTCGACCAATGGCAAATGGACTCACTTTTATCAGAGTATAAATTTTGGTCTTCACAAAGTGGCGGCAATGATCAAAATGGGTCTGCTACACAATGCTTTTTGTATAGGGTTGGCGGCGGCGGCTGACTTTAATTGAGGGACACCAGTTTTTGGTTAGGCTCCGTTTTCCGACCACCAAGTTCGGTATCAGGACCGTTCCGATAGAAAGTTTCAAAGCATTAAACAGCCCAAAAACTTGGTCCCGACTCTTCAACTTGGCAGTTTTCGAACCCCCAACCTAAGGATGTGTCTATTGTATAAAAACCCGATTGGACTCATAAAACTCGATTGGACAATAAAGTGCATTAGAGCCATGGTTTTGTTTTGAGTCATAACTGCTTCAATTGGCAAGCAAGATTAAAATTTTGATTATTATAAAAAAGTATATCTCCATTAGAGCTGCTCGAGAGTCTCGGTCTCGGTTCTCGAGTCGAGAAATTTCTCAGTTTTTTGGGGGTCTCGATCTCGGTCTCGGGTTTTTAGTCTCAACGAGACTTTTTATGCACCCCTAATGATTGGGTTTTTGTGCCAAAATACTAATTTATATTTTAAAGTTTGTTGCCAATTAAAAAATTGGTTGAAAATTAATGCCAATATTTACTTGAAATATCAAAATATTTCTTTTTCAAGGTCTTTTTACATTATGTCTACTTAAAGTGGTTTTAGTGTGACCGTTTGGCACAGCGTAAGTTCGAAGTTCTATTCCTTTACCCTGCAACCTTTTTTTCACAATCCGACTTTTTGCTTCAAAAACCTTGCAATTTTTGCCTTCTTAAATTTAAATAAGACGTGAAAAGGGACCAAATTATGTTAACAAATCCAGTCATTTTCTTCCAAATTTTCGGCACCGCCGCCCGCCCCACCTCCTCGCCGCAGAAAAAGGAGTTTTTAATGAAAATAAGACGCGAAAAAGCATAGAAAATGTAGCAAATTCTGATAACAAACTAGTTTAATTTTTCAAAATTTTCCTGGCGGCGCCTATTGGCACCACCAGACCCCACCCAGATGAATTAGTTTTTTTTCAAGCTCTCAATGTGCTCAAAAAATTGTTGGAGGTGAGAAATATGTTGCAAATGCTGATTTTATTGAATAAAATGCAAGATTAAGCCTCAAAACAATTTTTTAAAAATGTTCTTATTTTGGACCCCAAAATCTTATTTTTAACGTTCGATGTTCTTATTTCCGAAAAATTTCGATGGGAGCCCTGAAATAAAGTCATTTTACAAACCGAATTGGCATTTTTTAAGTTTTTTTTGTCAATGCGGAGAATTTTTTTCGGTTTTTTCACCAAAAAGTCTCGGTCTCGAGTCTCGGGAAATTTTGGGTCTCGTGCAGCTCTAATCTCCATAGACAATTTTTTCATTTTGTTTACCCCTTTAGAATATTTCCATTTCGTATTGTCCAAGTTGAAAAGAATGGAACGCACACATGGGTTGGCCTTCTAAACCAAAAAGCTACATCTGCTGAAGACAAAATATCTGATAGAGACAACATATCTGATGAAGACAACATATCTGATAGAGACAACATATCTGATGAAGACAACATATCTGATGAAGACAACATACCAGCTGAAGACGACTCGGAGCACAAGCGATACATTGGTGAGCTCTTTAAGCCGTTTATGGATAAATCAGCTAATTAATAAGAATTAAAACATTATGAAATTCAGCAAACTTTGAATTGGTCATAAAACTCTCTGAAATCACAATGTCTCACTACAATGTATTTGAATTTCTTCAATTTGTTTTGATGAAATCAAAAACTCGGCCAAAAGATGACATCAATTTCAACAAAGATAAGCCGCCGCATTCACAAGTTTGGACGCTAATGGAAGAACATTTTAATTCGCCAAAATTATTGGGACGTGTCATTGAAGTCATTGACAAAGTGAAAACAATTGACTGCATATTTGTCCATCTTGGTAAAGCGTTGTTAGACCGTGCGGTGGGATTGTCCTATTCGAAATATTCGAAATATTTTGATGATGACACAATAAGCAAACGATGTGGCGAAAATTTATACAAAGACATTCAATTGATAAGGACAAATATACGCAAATGTGGAAGCCCGAAAAGATAAGCAGTGACAATACTCCAGATAAAAGGTGCTGTTTTGGACTGAATACAAATTAAATATGACAACCTCTGGCCTTGGGTTCAATTAAAAACAAATGGGTTTTTAATCCCGGTTTCGGTTAGGCCGGTTTTCCGACCCCCGGCTTTGGTTTCGGTTTTTGGCCGGCCCGGTTTTCGGTTTGGGTTTTCTGGTTTTTCAAAAAAATTTCATATTACTCGATAACCTTTTCGATCGAGACGAGGGTTTGGCGCAGCCATCGCCGGGAAAAATTTTGAAAGTTTCATATTAACGAATTTAGTCCAAGTTTTGCGAAAAGATTTCTTTTTCGCGTTGATTTACGGGCGAAATATACTGTCCAAAAGGGAGGGCAGACGGTGCCGATAGGCGCCGCCGAAAAATTTTTTGAGAATTTGTCTGGGTTTATTAAGAAAATTAGTCATAATTAAATCCATAAACTATGTATTTCGCCGTCAAAACATTGTAAAAAGGAGTCAAAAATAATGAAAATTTTTTACTTTGCATAAAAATGAAGATTTACGGTAGACAAATATCGATTAAAAATACGGATTGGACTCGGCCAAGGTTGGGAATTTTTTTTATTTTGTAGGTGTTTGCGACGCGAGATGGAATTGTTCCACGAACCACTGTGGAATTACGCACTAGTGATCAGAATTGATTCCAACAAACGTAAACATAGTTTTACTATTCAAATCATTTTTTTCATTGGTCATATCGTACTTCCTAAAAAGGTGCCACCATAAGAGCACTCCCCTCCTATAGAGCCCCACCCTCTCTATTTTTGAATGAAATTTTACAAAAACTGCAAATGTGTTATTTAAGTATACCGTATTTCCTCTAATTGCCGTCCCGGGGCGACTATTTTTCAATACCCCCTCGAGAGGGGGGGGGGGGGCGGCAAATAGAGGGGGGGGGCGGCTATATTTCGATTGAGTAAATTTTTAATTTACACAATTTTTCCTTATGATTTAAGAAAATAAATTCATAGGTAATTTTTATCTTAAACAAATCATTTTCTTTAAAACTTTTCGGCCCACATGGACCATATATTGTAAAATTTCACACTAAAGGTTAAATTTTTTTGTCATAACGCGCCTCAAGAAGTAAATTTTAGCCCTGTATTCTGGAACTAGCTACAGGTCTAAGTGTACAATTGGTCCAAAAGACAAAAAAGCTTTTGGATCTCTATCGGATTTACAGATAATCAATGGATTCTATACTCAATTTTTATTTTTTTGACAAATTTTTAACAGTTCCAGAAATATTGTTTTATCAAAATATTTTTTATAATTTTTTTTTATTATTTGCATCTTGACTTTGTTGTTAAGATTGGCAATCCATAGCAAAATAAACTTCAGTTGGTCCGGGGTACTTTAATTAAACTAAGTAGATAGTTTCGGTCCGTTATTGTTCATCAAACTCAACTCCTTTTTAATTTTATTTTTTTTAAACTTTCACAAAATTTTCAAAAAATTTCTCCCCTTGAGGGAGGGGGGGGCGGCAATTGGAGGGGGGCGGCTATATTTCAATACCCCCTCAGGGGGGCAGCAATTAGAGGGGGGGAGCGGCAAATAGAGGGGGGGGGGGCGGCTAATAGAGGAAATACGGGTAAATTTTTATTTTGCTGGCTGTTAAGCTGAGCTACAATTTGGAGATGCATTGATTGAATTAATTCAAAATGAATTGAAGTCCGCCAAAAGCAACCAACGACTGATTGAGAGCATCACAAAATTGGATGTATTCGGAATTTTACAAAATTCTCAAAAGTACGATGACAAATTGCGTGCTTTTTCTTCATATTTTGATGGAAAAAAATCGTTTGCAGAGAAAAAGTCATCCATAAAAAAGCTTGTAACAATATTGAAAGAATTAAAAACGGATTACCACCAAACAGACGAATTGAGCGAACGAATAAAAAGGACAAATTATGCAAATTATACTTCAAAATTGGGTCATATTTTATTCGAAACACTCAAAAACCATCAAATTGGAGAAGTTAATTATGACGAAAAGCACCAATTGCTGTCCTTTCCTTTGAAAATCGGTGAACATATTGTGGCGAGATTTGCTCAATTCGTACAAAAGTTAGTTAGTTATGGTATAGACTCTAGACGGTACCTTCTGCTGTACCATTTCATCTCCATTTTCAAAAAAAAAATAGAATAAATTAAAAACGGTGGACGCGACATATGAAAAGAGATCGGACAAACAATTAATTGATCATTTAACTGATTGATCAATATTCCTTTCAATTAATTGTTATTGATCAATTCATTGATCAACTTAGGTCCAAAAAATTTGATTAATTAATAGGTTGATCCGAGTTTCCGTTCTCTACATATGAATATGGATTAAAGGTTTACTTCTTTCAAAATTTCCCTGACGGTGACTATTGACACCGTCAGAGACATCCAGCCAAAAACAAAATTGCCAAAAAAAAAAATGTTAGGAAGGGCGAGAATGACATTTTAAAACAATTTATTTCCCGTTGTTAAAAGGAGTAGCAATTCAACCATTATTCAATATTTTGAAGAAATGGATTTTCTTAAAACGATTCAAAATATTGTGTCCAAAGAAGAGCTAAAGCTTCAACGACCAGCGTCGATTGATAAGGAGAAAAATAGATGGCTTTTTGAATCGCTTTTATCGATGACATTTCGTTTATGCGTGCAAATTCGAGAGGATGATTTTGTTGAAAAGCATTTGAAACCACTCATAAATGCTTACAAACAAATCCCTTCAGAAAAGAGGTAAGCAAAAAAAAGTGTCTTACATTATTTAAAAATTGTATATGTTAAAATTTTAGAATTTTTTTTCAATACAAAATCCGAATTACGCAGCAAGATTTGGTTGAAATAAATATTCCAACATGGAAATTACCTTATGAAGTGCATTTGGAAGCTGAGAATGAGTTAAAACAGGAAAGGGCAAACCAAGAGAGGGAAGTTTATGAGTTTCTGTTCGATTATTCACTTACTTTGTACGATGTGATCAAAATGGCCAATATTATTGGCACAATGTATGACAATGGCAAAATTTTGGTCAGCAAATGGGACCCCATAATTTTCATTAAAATGTTGAATTTTGTGAAAAACGACTACACATCAGTGGATAGAAAGAAGCAAGTGTCTGTCCAAGAAGAAGAATTTTGTGTATTGGTATATTTTGTTGCGGATTTTTTGGAGGAGGCGAAAGATAATTTGCCAAAAGCGAAAGATAATTTGCCAACATCGGTTGATGGTACAATTCAATTATTTATCCAAAAAAAAGAATTATGCGAAGACATAAAGTTTCTTTCTTTCTTTTTTACACCTTTTAATTAAAACTAGAAGAGATCGGACAAGAGGGTCGGTCAATCGGTTTCAGTTAAAAAACCGAAAAAAATTTGTCTGTTTTTTTTTCGATTTTTCGGTTTTTTTAATTTGAATTTTTTTACAAAAAAATATAACGATTTTTATTAATTACAAAATGAGCATCAATATTTATAAATTAATTATAATTTATTAAATATTGAAAAACAATTAAAAATGAAATATATAATTTCTTTTTAATTTTTTAATCAAAGAAACTATGTATTTTCGCCCAAACTCGCGGTTTTTTTTCGGTTTTTCATCAAAGTCGGTCGATTGTTTCGATTTTTTGATAAAGTCGGTCGGTCGGTTTCGGTTAAAAAACCGAAACCTAAAGACCGAAAAACTCAAATTTCTCGGTCGGTTTTTCGGTCAAAAACCGAAACCGAAAATCGATAAAAAACCGAAAAAAACCGACCGGCGGTCCCATCTCTAATTAAAACCTTATATTAATTAGCATACCTAAATGATGCAATGGTCAAATGTTCTGGAGATGACATTGTGTACTTCGCAAAAGCAACAACACTCGATGGCATTGAATGGACTTTGCTGGAGTTGGACCTAAAGACAAAATGCGAAATGGATAGTAATTGACAAATTGCGCAAAGAATGGAAGCGAACATATGATCAATTTAACGGATATTCAACGGATAAAGCGCCATCTACGAATGACGTAACAGATTCTAAAACTGTGAGTAAGGAGGAAGAAAAAAGACTAAAAAAGAAGATGGACTCAAATCCAAACAAAATGCCATTACCTTAGTGTGAAACGGAAAAGCCAGGGACGTATGGGGAAATATCAAATTTATTTTCCTTAGTGGTGCCTCCTTTGGCCGACGACTTTTCAACGATATTTGGGTAGAAAGGGGGACACTTCCGGGCCGCCATCTCCGGATCGCCATCTCCGAACTGTTTGAAAAAGGACATCTCCGGATCAAATTTTTTATTATGGAAATTTAATTTTTTTATTGAAAAAATTTGGAAAAGCTAGGCATAGGTTAGGGGGGGTACGAAATTTTTCCTAAAACTCATTTCTAAGGGTATTTTGAGGCGCTGAACACGAATCTGGAAGCGGTCCGGAGATGGCGGTCCGGAGTTGGCTTGGTCCGGAGATGGCGGTCCGGAAGCGTACCATACCCGGGTAGAAACGGCTGGAAAAAAATGACTGTCATCATTGTCCTCACTCAAATATTCAGTCCGAGCCGTTTAGGCGTGGGGCTCGGGTCATTTCGGCCCCGTCGATTCGGCCAGGACGTTTCAGCCCCAAACTTTTTCATGCCCGAACATTAAAGGAAAAAAAATAGGATTATTTTTCATTTTAAACAAAATATGGTACTTTCCTGTTATGAGGCCACACGGTAGTACTTATCCCAGTTGCGACCGGAAACTTTTAAATAAAAGGTTGTTTCTTGGGTAATTTAGGGCGCTGATTACGAATATGACCTTTATTTTTCCCAATTTCGAATCCCGGACCCGAATTTGAACAATCATCGGTCAAAAAATTAATCTTAAAATGTTTTGTTTGAATTTTTTACTTTTGTTCGAATTTGGGTCTGGGGTTCGGAACTGGGCAAAATAGATATCGTATTTGTGATCAGTGGCCCTGAAAACCCCTAAAAACATGTTTTTAAATATTTTGAAAAAAAATTAACACTTGCAATTAGCGCCCACTTTTGTGAATGGGAGGGAGGTCAGGTAAATTAAATTTTCTTTATTTTCTAAATCCTACAAGGTTTTTTCGGGGCCGAAACATCCCCGGGGCCGAAAAGGCGGGGCCGAGATGACCCCATCTCTAGGCGTGGACATTTGATCGCCAATTTATGAGATTGAAGAAACATAATGCCAAAAAAACATCGTTTTGTCGTTCCCTACGTACCCCGTGTACTCCTCCTTACCCCTGCTGGATATTGGCCTGGGTAAAGCCTTCTCTATTCGTCTTACTGTCAATTTGAAGTCGACAAAAGGACACAGTGAAAACAATTGGACGAAGCGCCCGCCAATAGCTGATCGAACATATGGCAACTTTTGTTTTTGAGATCATCTAGAAACCCACCCAAATGGAAGTGACGAATAATGTCACAAAATATTGCCATCCTTTAGTGCATCATTGCCCTCCAATTGTCAGTTCACTGTCCTTTTGTCCAATTGCCGCCATCGCTGTCGTCCTTTTGGCGGGACAGCTGAAATCGTCCCCGCGACCGAAACGCCCCCAGCCCAAGTTTTTTCTGTAATTAGTTTATTAGCCAACCCAATTTCTATGTAAGTGATATGATTAGAAAGCACTTGTGTAAGAAGCAATGATTAAGCAGAAGTTAAATGATCAATAGACTTTCAAATATGAAAAATCGGGATTTTCATGGTCTTTTGTGAATTTGACTTTGGAACTTTGTTGTGAGTTGTTAATCTCATAGCTTCTTAATCATAGCTTTTAAACACCTAGAGTTTTGATTGATAATACCTAGATTGGTAGAGAAATTGGCCCGCTAACAAAAAAAAAGTTAGGGGCCGCCTCCTGAGCCCGTATTAAAAGAAGCGGGAAACTTCCCGGGAAATTTACCACCGGGGAATTCCCAGGGAGGATTCCCCCGATTTTCAGGGAATTACCGTAGTAAAAGAAATTAGGGGAAAAGTACTGTATTTCCCTCGAAACCCTGAAATCGTGGGAAACTTCCCTTCCCCTGGTTTTTATGTTTTTATTTTTTGTCATAACTTTTTTGCGGTTTGTCTAATGAATTAACTTTTACTTGAGATTGATTCAGCTCATCGAAAGCTTTTGTTTGATATACTTTTTTGACCAAAAAAGTTGAGCTGGAGCAGTTTTACCCTAATTTCGACATACAGACACAGTCGACATTCAGACCGACACCCAAACCAGGGTGGCGATAATACCACATTTGGGGGGCATTTGCCCCCTTTTTGACCTGCCCGCCCCCTTTTTGCCCCCTTTTTGGGTTTTGCCCCCTATTG
>JAKKIK010002708.1:0-10147 GCA_024500135.1 Heterodera carotae
GGTTGTTGTAACAAAGAATTTATATATATTTTGTGAATAATTATTTTTCGGCGCGTATGCCCAAAACTCGCCCCACTTTTTTCCTCTTTTTTTTTTTTTTTTTGTTTTTTGTTTCTGTTTTTTTTTTTTTGGTTAACGATGGGGCGGAAAACGTAGTGCCCTCATCTCCGCGGACCACATCCAAATACTGGATACGACCATGGTGGGCTATAGCACAATAACCTACGGTACTTTTGTTTGGATTTTCTAGGAAAAAACAATTACCCATAAGTTTATATGCTCGTTGCATTCGTGCATTGCTCTCGGCGTTCTAAATTTTCTAGTTTTTTAGATAGAAAACCTATTTTCCCTATAATAAAAAAAGACAGAGGACTTTGCTAAGCCAGCGATTGACAGCAATGAACGTCCTATCCAAACTTCCCATCAGCTGTTCAATTTCTTTTCGCAAATTATGTACCGATTTCGCTGTCTGAATTAAAATAAGAAATAATTATTCTAAATTACGATGAAATTTATTTACTTTTCGAATTTCCTCATTTTGCTTGCCAACCATTGCGCTCATCTCCAATATTCTTTTGACGTATTTTGTTCGATCTTCCCCACCGGAATAGTTGCTGCCCAACTTTTGACATTCGAGAAACTGTAACCGAGACGAGAAAATAAAATAAGATTGGAGATTTTCCAAGAACTGGCCAATTTTTGTCGGATGCGCCGTCGCTGCTCCACCAGTTGCTCCAATGTGCCGATGGTACTGTCCAACGAAGACATTGTCATTTTTCCGTCCTCAGATGATTGAAGCGCCACACGCTCTGCTGTTGCTATCGTTCTCTCGTCACCGCCACGCAACGCGTCAAGGCGCGCAAATCTCTGTCTTTCCGCTTCCGCATATTTATGCTCCAGCGCAATTTGTCGCTCGTTGGCACATGCAATATAATGCTGTTATGGAATTTAATCAAATAAAAAAATCTATTTTTTAATTATTAATGACTAGGGC
This sequence comes from Heterodera carotae, assembly GCA_024500135.1. Classification (NCBI taxonomy): domain Eukaryota; kingdom Metazoa; phylum Nematoda; class Chromadorea; order Rhabditida; family Heteroderidae; genus Heterodera; species Heterodera carotae. The sequence goes on from JAKKIK010002708.1 coordinate 995, forward strand.
TGCCAAAAAAAGGCATATGCCTTTTTTTTGCTCACTAGTTTCGATCTATTAAGCATAAATAACACCTTTTCCACTTGGTTTGAAGCTTCTATGTTGAGTTTTATTATGCCTTTTTTTGCCTTTTTTGCGATTTTCATGCCTTAATGCCTATCCATGCCTTTTTGACATTTGATGCCTATTTTCATGCCTTTTTTGACATTTTTAGTGATTTTCGTCTTGAATTTAGTTGAAAATTAGCAAAATGCACCCCTAAAGATCGACTTTTTGGTTTTTTAAAAAAGCACCCCTTAAAAACCGATTTTTCTGCCAGAAAATTCACAAAGTACACCAGCAAAAATCGATTTTTTGCTATCAAAATTCAAAAAATGTGCCTCTAAATTTTTAAAAATTAAAACTCCTTTTGATTCCCAAGAATTTTTGTTGACTTAAAAAATTTTTGGCTTTAAAAAGTCTTGAAAAAAGTCGTATTTAAAAAATTTTAATGCCTATTTTGGTGCCTTTTTGGACATTTGGTGCCTTTTTTCGTGCCTTTTTTGAGTTTTTTGATGCCTTTTAAGGCGCCTTTTTCGCATCTTTTTGGTGCCTTTTTTTGGCAGCCCTATTAATGACCACTACCCACCTCCAATTTTTGTAGGCTCACTTCCGGCTCAAGTAACAATTGCAACAATCGTTCATCCCTGTCCTCATCCGTTCGTTGTTGATGCGCAGCAATTTTTTGTGCCAGCGAACGGTTATCGCGACGGAACTAAATTAATTACCACCTGGATTTTTGTAATCGTAATACAAATATTGTTTGAATTTCCACATTTTCGGATTTTTATTTATTTTACATCCCGGGTTCATCTCAAGCGGTTCTGACACCCCCACCCTCCTTTTGTTTTTAACAAAAATGGAAAAAGTGCACCCTATAAAATGTTTTGAGTATCGTTTTCAGGGGGGAGGGGCAAGACTAAATACTCGACATTATTTGCACGATTAAATATTCAAAAATTTTTTGTACTGTTAGACACAAATACATTTTTAGTTCTGTTCGAGTCCCCAGTGTCCCGGCCAAAAATCCCGTCCCGGTTTAAATCCCGGTCCATCAATAATGGAAAAAGCCAAAATCCCGAGCGGAATAGGGATTTTTCAAAAAAAAAAAAAAGAATTGAACTGTGTAAATTTTAAATTAGCAAAAAGAAACAAAATCAGCTATTTAAATTCATATTTTTTACTTCCACAACCGCTCTTCGTTTTTGTGACAGCACTGAGTGTTTTTGCACAATCTTGCTGCGGGCGGCACTTTGCATTGTTGTTTGTCCATTGCTTTGCGACAAAGGTAATTGTTGTTGAGGTGCAATTGTTATTGTTGTATCAATATCTAATGCAGGCATTTGTTCGCCGCAGGGGTGTGCAGACGATGGTGACAAAAGTCGGAGAGACGACGTCTTTGGTGCTACCAATTTTGGCTTAGGTCTTTAAGAAAAACAACACATTCAATAGAACGAAAAATAAGCAAAACTTTTACGCGATTTTTGGCGCCCTATGAATTTCCGGTTTTTCCTCATGGTACAATGCAATTTTCCACACATCGTCGTCCTCTTCCGTCTTTTCATCGATTACGCCACCCCTGCTGTTGTTGCCGAAAATGTTGCTGCGCCCTCCGGGGTACCACAGACGACCGATGCGTTTCAAATTTAAGAAGCGACTCAAATTATTAGTCTATTGATTCTCAATATAGCAATTTTAATTCGATTCCGATTCTTGCTAATAAATAATATTTAAAAATTTATTAATACAAATTAAAATTAAATAAGTTTGAGTTTATGCCAACCAAAACTCCGGTGTCCACTTGCCCCTAAGCTGTTCAGAAATGACAGCTCCAACGTCAGTTTTCAGTTTTTCAAAAGGGCCTAAACGATCAAAAAAAAAAAACCAGAAAAAATAAACTAACTCAATGTTTTTTGAGTTGACTTCACTGTTTCTTTAGGGAAACGCTCAAAAAGTGCCAAAAAAATGTGACGACTGTCAAAGACATTTGGGTAAAGTAGGGCATGGTAACCAATCTGTTGACTACGGACACCAATCGCCTAAAATTTAGGAAATTTACAATTTCGAATTTGTCCATCGGTTGAAAAATGGACCTGAATTTCTAGCGATATTTTCGATGCAAGACGATAACGCTCAATGGGATTGTCCGGCAATTGATAGGCGGGCAATGTGGCGATACTTTCGGGCCGACATCGCCAAACACTGTAAAAGGTGATAACTGTTGGATATATAATAGTTGCAAGCTAATTAAAATGGATAATTATCGAACTTTTAAGGAAGTCATCGGTCCCAAAAACAGAGACTTACCGAGGGAATTGGATCTGGGTGGGTGTACCGTGGGTCTGGGGCAAGCCCATAGGCAGAAAAATTCATCAAGGGCGAACAGGCCTTATAATGTTCAGTTTGAATAGTCAAATCGAAGATACCAACGGATTATGGCCTCAACAAGCTGTGAAGAGCCGAAATCGCCCAGTGCTGACACTTCATCCGCAAATGAACTTAACGTGTTGGTATTTATTCGAACGAAATGTAATTGTGACCGAATCTGGACTTAATATTGACAAAGGAATAATCGGATAAGCAGCACTCTTTTTTTTGGGGGGGGGGCGGGTTGCTCTTGCCTCAATGTTAGTTCCAGACCCACCCCTGCTAATGTGTATGTTCGTTGTATCCACCAACCAATGCAAATTATGTATGAGATAGTCAACAATCATACGGTCGACGTCCTCCATTTTGTGCAGAATTCGGCGAGTGGCTAAGTACCATAAAAATACAAATATTGAACTACATACAATCAGAGATATGGCCAGATGAAAAATTCACTAATTTGAATAGAACCCCAGAGGGTTAATTCAGGAAGCTATATATTTCTTTTTGTTGGGGTCCGGGATACAGACTTTTTAGCGTCCGATTACATCGCTGTTATATGTATTTACTACCATAAAGCAAAACAATAAACAATGAAACAACAAATTAATAACAACAAAAAAGTTAAGTGGCTCATTGTTTAGGTTTCGGTTTGTACGTTTTTGAAACCGAGGTCATTATTTCGTTTGTTTCAGCTTCAGTTGAAGAGCAATTAACAGCAGCATCATCGGAGTGTCCATCATCATTTTTCTCCAATAACAAATCCATTAATGTCTTTGCACCGGTCAAATGAGATTTCTTTAAGAGAGTAAGAATTTAAAGAAACGACAGTGTATCAGGGATGTAACCGAATTCTTGACTTTTTGAGGAAATTTTAGACTTATCCGGAATCTTAAAATGGAAATCGGAAGTTTTATTAAAGGAAAAGGGGTTAATATTAAATACCCGACAAATCCAAAATCATGGGATATCCGGAAAATTGTATTCAGAATCTTGCTACATTCCTGGTGTATATGCACTTGAAGCATGCGAACGCTGATTGCCCTCCTCAGCGCATGCCGGGCCTTGTCCGACCCGCTTTTGTACATCTCTACAAGTGTGTAGCAGCCGCAGTCCATGCCGGTCCAAGAGGACAAACTTTCGGCCGGAATATCCGCCAGGAAATCGCTGAGCCGATGGCCGTCCCGACGCAGCGTGTCCGCCTGCAACAGTTTGCGGAACACAAAACGCGCACAACCGCCCTGCACAATGTGGGACGGGCCGTCCGGCGAATGGGGTACAAACTCATCGGAGGCAATAACCGCAATGGCACGAAAGCAATCGTCTAAAAAGGCAGCGTATCCCGACACTTGCACCTCGGACATTTGCATTTAAATTTGTTAGGCTTTTTTCGGACAGTTGCGCGCAAGACATTTGAGCCCGCTAGGAAACTAAGACAATTGCGCCTCGAACATTTTCGCCTTACATTAGGCCAAACGTTGAATTACAGCCTACTGAGCTTGTTTCCGAAATGATTTATCACAGATAAATTGATTTTGTTGTCATGCGAAACGGTGAAAGAAGCATGATAAGCCATTTCATTTTTATCTTCTCTAATGCACTTTTTTTTGCTGGAAAGCTTCCCAAAAAGCCCTTAACAAAATTAGACACAAATGCCCGGGCTGCAAGTGTCCGAATTGGCTGGAGGCGTAATGTCCAAGGCGCAAGCGCAAATGTAGGGTAACCAAAGGCTGCAGTGCACCAATTTCATTATTTGTTGGGGAACTAACGAACCCAAATCGGCGTCACAAATTTCACGAAAGAAAGGGTCAGCGGGCGCTAAATAAAAGCAAATAAGGGAAAAAAGACAATCATCATTACTTGGCACTTCCAATGTGTCCAGAACAAGGACCTGAAAAATGTCGAAAAACTCACAAATTGAAACAAACAAATTCAATTTAAAAAAATACATACAGAAGATATTTTATTGGAAAGCATTTCGCGCATGTTCGTCTTGATGAATGCCAACAAATTGTCCCGGACGCATACAAAGAATTCGCGGTAACGACTCTTCGCCAATTTGTCGCTGTATGGATTTGAGTCACCCTGTGGAAAAAGGGAGCTACGCAATTTATCGGAGGAACATTTTCCAAAACACCATCAGACCTGCTTCAACAGATGGCATAAACCTTTGCCGAAGACACGATGATCGCGAGGATGGACCAAATAATGGAACACCCAAACACCTGACGCACACAAGCTTTTTTGTCCATAAATCTCTTCTTGCCCCATTATCTACAAAATTGTACCAAATTTGTGGAAAACAAGATCAGCAATGTTGTTCGAAATCTCCTTAAAAAAAATCAAAAATTTTGAACAAAAAGCTTTCGAATTACACTGGTAATCACTTCATTGACCAATTCAGTGTCGTCTACTGTGTCAAAAATTCCGAACAGAACACGTCGAGCATATTCATCCTGGCATGAACGCAGTGCCAGCCCATGGAAGCTTTTCACAATGGCCTTCATTAAAATGAGTGATTTGAGCAACGGGTCGTTTCGCCCAAGTTTTTGGGCCTAACTTTTTTGTCAGCCAACGAATTTCTTCTGTGTTTTGGTTTAAGTCGAGTTAACAGGATTCGGAATTGAGTGAATGGATATCTACCCAAAAACCTAAATCCAATTACGTTTTTATGAATCTAATTAGTTTTTAAAACAACACCCATAGGCCTTGACTTTTTTTACCAGTTAGCAAAATCATTCGATACAGAATAACGAGATGAATCCAATGGTGCTAACTTTAGCTGAATTTGTCGAGCTTAAAAAAATTTATGGTCAAAAACTTGAAATTTCGCCAATTTTTGAAAATGGCCAAGATTGACCAACCAAGATGTTTTCCTAATATCAAAAATGGAATTAAAACAAGGGTAGTCTCAGGGTTAACTATGCTTAATCACTTAGACACAATTTGTCAAGTAGTAGAAATAACCTATGACCAAAGTCAAATGTATTCTCCTTATTCGCAGTTTTGCAAAATTCGAATTTTGGGTCCATAATCATTTTTGAATGCTTATTCTATTTATTTTTAAGTTTTAGGGTCCTATCGAGGCTACAAAAACCCGAGGGAATTATTTTGGATTCTGTCTTTGACTTTGAGTTTGGCCAATGTCATTCAAATCTTGGCCGTAACGAATTTGGCCCATTAAGTTCAGGTTTTTATGCGCAGTGATTTTTCTTTGAGCTTTTCTTGAAAAGTATAGCGAGTTTGATAAACTTACCAAATTTCAAACGATCAACAACTTTTCATTAAGTTACAGTCGGTGGTGTAAAGGGGCGAACAAATTTTCTCAAATTGGACACTGAGTAAAATTTTTGGAAAAATAGCACAATTTTGATGTCAAAGTAGGGAAGAAATAGAACAATAATATACCTAAAAATCCATTGCAAAAATTTATTAAAATCATTTTTTCATCATATTAAAAAAGAGCTCATTTTTTATGAAACGACCTAGTAACCCTCGGAGATTTGTTGTATAACATTATCACAGATAGAGCCTACCTCTCTTTGACAGACATCCGCATTCCACAAACATAAAAGTGCAGCACGAGAGCCTCAAATATAATGTGGATTTGTGAAATTTTAAAACAAATTTGATTTAAATGAGTTAATAATGTTGCCCGTCAGAGACATTTTGCAGCCCTGAGTTAAAAAGAGAGTTTTGCGACTCATAACCAATTTGTTTTAAAAAAGCTTGACAAATTTTTTGATACTATTGTCGTCAACTCGCCATGCCGGAACACTATAATCAGCATGCACCACTGACTGACCCTCAATGGAATGGCATATTTCGGGCAGCTGATCCTTAAGCGAGTCAATCATCGACTGGCGCTGCTCCGATGAACAATGCGTCAAATAGTCGAACAGCAATTTGTGAGTCAACGAAAGTTTAAGCATTGGAATCTTGAGCACCACTTTTTCCAGCAGTTTGCCCAAAGACTGAACAATTGACGTCATTTTTTCGGGATGTTTATTCGAAATAACAGCAATATTCAGCTGTGAGTTGGGAAGATTTTGCTCATTCTTAAAAATTGAGTATGGTGGGTATACATTATTTCGCCACAGAGAAGTGAGCACCTTAAAAAAGTTGAATTCGTTGCCATAAAACTCGGCAACTATTGAGTGTCTTTGCTCAGCGGTTGCCCATTCGTTGTACACCTGAATAGAACTTGTAGGGACGAAGAAGGTCTGCCGTTCGTAATAATTTTTAATTTCATCCCCTCACTAACGTCCTCAAGAACATTGGCCGAACAAGAAACGCGATACAAATCCATGCAATGACTATGAAATGCATTGATGACAACGTCGCGCTGATTTTTAGAACTGTAAAGCAACAAAATAAATTCAAGGTTTTAGTGCAAAAAATGTTACACCAATTAACCAACCCGTATTTGAGCATTTTGGACACCAAATAATTGGCATATTTCGTCTTTGCCATGCGCAAAATTTCCGGGCTCAGTTCATCAAAGATTTGTTCCCGTATTGCGGGCTTCTTCAACCCGACCAAACACTGTACAATGCGGCAAGTGGTGTGCGAGTAGACCAACTTGGCAAGCTTGCCAGTGCACAAGCGCAGCAACTCCTGGATGGATTGCTCACGCTTGTCCTCAGCCGTTTTGGTGCTGTTAAATGGCGAGTCATGCAAATGTTTCGTCAGCCAGTTGGATAGCAAAATAAATCGTTCACATTAAAACTCACAGAAATGATACTGATTTCGCTCACTTACTTCCGAACAAATTCCCATAGCAATTTCGCGCTTCTAATCAGCTCATAATTGGGTTTGTTCTTCGCTTCCAATTGTCGAATGAATTCACGCCGTTCCTTCTTTGTCAGTCCCATAAGAATTTCCTTCGTCGAACGCCGAATTTTTACGGTTCGCAGTTTTTTGTTTATTGGCCGTTTCACTCCGAGTGCTGCTTTGTTTTGCTTTGTACCCTATTGAAAAAATCTGATTTCTTTTTTACAAAAAAAAAATTGCCTAACCTTTATCTTATCAAAATAAGTTAAAAGTTAAGCCCAAAGCTTCTTCAAAGTAGCCAGTCCAGCAAGGGTCTTTCGGCCCAACCAAAGTTTTTCACCAATTTTTTGGGTTTCTACAGTTTAGGCCCCATAAATTGTTTGTTAATAGGGACTCGTTTAGCCACAGAAGATTTTCGACTTCTGTTTCGAATTCGAGATTTTATGGGGCCTAAACTGTGAATAAAGTTATGGCTCAAAAGCATGTCGTTAGACCACAAAACCGGTAAAACAAAAAGTAATATAAATATGACAACAATAATCCTTTCCAGGCAAGAGTGAAGAATTTGCGATTCCGGTGGTTAAAAAAAGGTATGAAGCGAAACTAATCTAGCTTTCTATTTCGACAAACCTAATCGCTATCTGAGTTCAGTGTTTTTTTAGCTCAATATATGTGATAACGAAACTTCTTCACCATTACCCCTTCATACGTACTCCTTGTTTTTTGGGTCGCTTCTTATCCGTTGATTTAGATAACACAGTTGCATTTAATTTTGTGTCTTCTTCCCTTTTTTCATTTGGAGCCATAGCAGAAGAAGGCGATTGCTTCAGTATTCCTTTCCTGGTGATCTTGGTAGGCCGAACTTCGTCTGATCGGATGCGCACATTTTTTCCATCAAAAATATGCGTTTCTTCAATTGATTTCGCAAAAGAGACGCGCGTATTTTTCTTCCCTTTGCTAGGACTTCTGCTGTTGCCTATTGTTGAACTGTTTGAGAATTTCTGACGTTTTATTAAAGACATAGCTTGAAAAATATGGATATATATCCTGAAATATGGACATTAAATTGAATGTAATTCGCGAACTATGTAGGCTATGGACACACGCCAAAAGAGTTGGGGTCGTTTGCCCCCCCCCCCCCACGTTTGGGCCCCAAGAAAAAACAAGAGAAAAAATTATTGGATTCTCAGATTTATGACAATTTTTTTTATTGTTAGTTTTCAGCACATCATACATAACTTCAAGCAAAAATTTTGGAAAATCGCAAGGCTAGGCCTAGGCTATTAAAAAACAATGAAAAAAAAAAATTAATGATCAAATTAATGCACTAAAACCCAGCGCACACTCGACTACGGCGGCCAGTAGGTGGGGCGCCGCTCGCTCGCTCCGGGTTGCTCGCGCCTGCGGCCCGACATTAACCAGCCGTTCGCAACCCTTCGCTCGCTCGGGCGCCCCATTACTTGCTCCGTCTTCGCATGCTCCCTTTTGCGTGTAATTTTGAAATCGTCCGCGGCCTTCGAATTCAGGTCCAGGGTTCGAAATAGGTCTAAAAGGAGTTCATATTCGTTTCAGCGCCTCAAAATACGCCTAGAAACAAGTTTTGACGATTAGAAAAAATTACCCCTGAGCCTAGCCTAGGCATAACCTAGCAAATTTTCCTTTGAAAATTATGATGTGCGAACAAAAAAATAAAAATATTTTGTTTACACATTTTCAGGGTAGGGCCCAAACGTGGGGGCCCAAACGTTTAGGCCCAAACGCTGGGGCCCAAACGTGGGGGCCCAAACGACCCAACCCCCGCCAAAATCGGAACGGGTCATCTCGGCGTGGAAAATTTTTCCTTTTTTAAAATTTTTTTTAAAGCAAAATTTATGAAAAACTAGGCCTATTAGGCTTAGAGATAATATTTCGGGCTAGTTTTTTTTCCCAAAACTCATTTCTAGTGGTATTTTGAGGCGCTGATCACGAATACGACATCCATTT
>JAKKIK010002709.1:0-10142 GCA_024500135.1 Heterodera carotae
CCCCTTTCCCTCCCCCTCCCCTCTTGCCCCATCACTCTTCCGCTCCGCCCATTCACTTTCCCAATAGCGATATTAAGACACACCACTTTACATTGATAGCAACAAAGAAAGTGATATTAATATATGTCCGAGCGGATAAATGCAAATGCCAAAAGTTCTCCCTTACCTCCTGTCCCCTCCCCATCTCCATCGTGCCCGTCCGTCCACTCCCGTCCGTCTCTTCCCTCCTGTCCCTCGTGTCCTCCCGTCCATCCCCTCCCCTCCTGTCCCCATTGTGCCCTCTCGTCCTTCCCCTCTCCTCCCGTCCCTTCCCTCCTGTCCCTCTTGCACTCCCGTCCACTCCCGCCCGTCCCTTGTCCTCTCCCTCCCCTCCTGTCCCTATCGTTTCCTCTCGTTCGTCCCCTCCTCTCCCCTCCTCGGCCCTCCCAATTTACTTAATTTGTTTTGTTTTTTTGTGAGCGCACAATTAAAAAGGCTTTCCACAGCGTCTATCATAGTTAATAATAATTGGTGTAGCAAAACTATCTTTGATGGAAGCGGCCCAACTCTTTGAAGAACTTTTCGACGACAATGGCGAAGAAGAAGCCCCGGATGAAAAGGAAACCAATCTGGTAGCAAAGCATTCAAAACAATCACAATCCATGTAAACAACTTTTGTACATTTAGCCAAACACTTTGAACAAAACCGCGTTGGGAATTCTGATGGCACAGATAAATCACTTCCAACAGAATCCAAACCAAAAATTTGGCCATTTACCCGGCCCAATACAATCTGCTAATGCAATGGATCCAGTTCTAAGGAGCATTGCGATGAATTGCACAGACATTTTGGTATGCATTTTAATGCATTGAAAATCAAAAATATTAGAAAATAAAAGGCTTAGAAGGAACCAAGAAACTGAGGAAGAAACAGATTGCTTAAAGTACTAAATAGGGTAGCACGGGACCGGGACAAAGACGATAATTACCGGGTTTTTCAGGTCTCGGTACCGGTTTTTAGAAGAATTGTACCGGTACCTGTTTTTGAGTGCCAGCGGCATATGCAGTGATAAGAATGGGGATTTGGGTGCAAATGAAAATGGAAATATTTAAGTGTGGGTTCGAACCCGCGTATCCCTTTTCAAGTTAAAATTTTTTTTAATTAGAAAATATTATCTTGATAAAATAGAATAGGTAAAAACTACCGATTAGTACCTTTGTATCGGTTGAAAAGGTGGGTCCCGGTTTTTGCAGTCCAGGAGAGTCTCGGTCCCGTGCTACCCTAATGCTAACCGATGTGTGAATTAATAAGTGCTACATATGTATAAGTGAATACTACATTTCCTTTTTATTTGATTAATTACACTCATTTATTATTATTATTTGTTGGCAAAAATATTAATAATTTAATTAATTTGACCTTTTCTGCAGGTTCGATGTGATGAGAAGCCGTTGTGGGGATCACTGATGGGATACGGCTTTTTGGTGTTGTTCTGCTTCGCGCTCATTGGCAACTGCATCAATCTGCTCATTTACAACTCGGACCAAATCCGTTTTTTCATTGCCATTCGAATGCTATGCACAAAATTGGTGATTTTTTGAATAAATGGATCGCGAGGGAGACGTTGGCATTGGCATTTTTCATCATTGTTGATTGGCATTTTTGTCGCTTTTGTTGGCATTTTTAGTCGTTTTTGATTGGGTTCTTTTTTGGTCGTTTTTGACCTCAATGGCTTTAATTCACATCATAATCAGCTGATGAACACGTGCATGATGGTAGTGATGGTGCCGCAAGCTCTTCGCCTCATTCGCTTGTGGCACATCGGAGGATCCAACGACATTCTCTATTGGACTTTTTGGCCTTATCAAGTAAGGCGGGAAAGCGGGCCTGAACATTAACATTACGTAATTCTCAAACTTGCGCAGGCTTATCTCACAAATGTGTTCGGCTTTTGCGCGATGTGGCTGACCGTACTAATGACAGGTGGCGCACGAGTGGTGGGGGGTGGGGTTGGATATGGATAAAACTAAGTTTTGCGGGACCGAGACTTTTCACAAAAACTGTGACCAACCGGGACTAGTCCGCTGGAGTCCAGGTAGCCGGGACTAGTCCCGGGTAAAAAACCTACAATTCTAATCAAATCAGCATCACTTTGTCGAACCTTCCCTCGCTTTCAGCCGAATGTTACATTCACATTTTCTTCCCCTCAAAGTCAAAGACACTCTGTACGAAAAGAACTGTTTGGCGCAGTTATTTCGTCATTCTTTTCTCCGCGTAGGTGCCACTTTGGAGGTTAAAGCCCTACTCAAATTCAGGCTTATCCTCGCCTCCATTTACCCACTCAACCGCACCGTATCGCTAACCAATCGATGTAACCGCACAATTGTGAGAATTAATACCTCCCAAAGTGCGTCATTTTCATGCGATGGCATTTCCAATGTCTATTTTGGACCTTTAGATGCCGTGATGGGTTTCTTCGAGAAACTGCACACTTTGGCCGACCTTCTTCTATCCATTTTGCTTCCATTGGCACTTTTGGTGGGCTTAACTTTCCCCCGGCCCACTTTCATTCTTTAATCGTTTCTTAATGCTATATTGTATTATAATTGTACTTAATTTGTACACGTACCGTTTCGCGTCATTACCGTACCCGGTGTTACTGTTACTTACACTCATTCTTTGCCACAAAGGTGTTCATGACCGCAATGATCGTGTGGCGCTTGTGGGTATGGCCAAATAGGCATCGTCGACATCTTTTGGCCAATGAAAAGGCTCATGCGCAGGCCACCAACAGTTTGCTGAGTGCCGCTGCTCATCAGGAACGGAAAAAGCGCGAGAATCACTTTGCTGCAGAAAAGCGGGGCGTCACTCGAATCACGCTGATCACATGCTTTATCCAAGTCGCCGACTTATGAAAAGTTAAGCAAATCGAAGCCCTCTTTCAGCTGATCACCGAAACGCCGTCAATGTCTGTGCTCATTTACGTTTCGATGTACGGCGTCAATGTCCATCGGGAAGGATATATTTGCACTTGGCAAACGTTGTCCTACTTCCTGTGCCTGTGCAATGCCTCGCTTTCCTTCTTCGTTTACATCACATTCAGCACCCGATTTCGCAAAACGATGATTCAGTTAGTGTGCATTTTATTTGAATTTGGCACTGCCAAAATATTTTTGTTAGCCGGGCTCGTCTGATGCTGTACCGGTTGTGCCCGACCGTTTTTAGCGAAGTGCCGGACTACGACTCGGGCATGTTGAGCCGACCCAAATGGTCACAACGACTGCCCAACTCAAGCGTAACACATTCCCAAATGGTAACAATGACCAGCAAGAACAATTCACCGCGCAATGGTAGCCAATGCCAGGGCTGCCAACAACATCAGCATATGAATATGAACGCAAAATGCGACAAACGCTCTTTGGTGGTCCAAACAACGGGCGACGCAAACGGTGGAAGTGCGAATGGTGGAGGAGGGGTTGAGACCATTTTGACGCACAGTGTGTCGGCATCAGTCGCGAACACAACGCCAACAACGGCACAATCAAAGGAGGAGCAGCAATCCGAACAACAACAACAGTGTGCTGATGACAAGTTGCAGCAGCAACAATATCATATCAGTCAGTACAAATTAAGCGCAAATAATCGAAATTTGAAACGGAATAATTATTATTTAAGTCCAATCGTCGAACAGCAGCAGTCAAAAGCAGCTGACGGACGATGTGGCGACACTTTCAAAATATGTCAACTTTTCATTGTCTAAACGTTTGCTTCAACAAAAATCATTGAGTGCCGAAAAGAAACCGCCGGTCGACTTATCGGAAGGTATTCTGCCCTGAAGTTTTTATTTATTTTAAAAAGAGATCAGGGCTGAGCAAAAACCAAAAAAAAAAAACTTTCTTACACGAAAACGAAAATAATATTCTTCACGAAAGACGAAAACAAATTCAAAAAGTGCCGAAGAAGGGGGAAGAAATGAAAACGAAATTTCCTCCAGCGCCTGTCTTGGTAGAAATGGAACAATCGGTCGCTTCTTTATATTTACCGATCGGCCGCCCTTCCGTCCGTTTTCAGACTGTGTAAGCCAACCATTTTAGGAGAGAATGTGACGGAAACGACTAATTCATTAGAGACGATTCCGCCCATATTTGGGCATCAGCAGCATGGCACTTCGGCATGCGTCAAGGAGGAAAATCGGCCATGGAGCAATTCCGTAAATGGCCGAATTGAGGTGACGGAGAGAAGCGACAGTCGCAAACAATCAGCGGCAATGACCAAACGAAGCTCAGTCAGTTCGACAGTGACCAGCAGCCAATGTGACGCGTTCCTCTGAGCACAAACAGTGCCATGGATAAAACTGAAATAAGAGATCTCTCTTTTTTGATTGTTTTTTTAATCATTTTATTGATGTACAAATGCAACAAATAGTGGCATTATGCCTTGAAATTATGTAAAAGGACATTCAAAGCCACACCTCACACCCAATCCGCAACTGGTCGACAGTGATTTTTTCCAATTAATTTAAACATATTAAAATACATTTAAAGACATTTTAAATTTACATTTACACACTTAGAGGATGTAGCATAAGGTCGATCAGACGCATCCTGAGTCTCCACACGACCAACCAGAATCAAAAATGTCAATAATTGTACTTGCCTAACAATTTCAATTAATTGACCAATTTTTTGGTTTTACAATTTTTTGGTCTGTTTTGATCAAACAATTAATTGGTAAATTTTTTGGTCCACTTATTGGTTTTTTGATCATTGTTTTGTCCGGTCTAGTGTTTAATCATATTCTATCATTTGTCATTATTTTAAGACAATGTTACGATTTGTTGAGCAAAATGTCGCCGCCGTCACTCATTCCACAGTGCCGCCGTTCACTTTCTCCGTTCTTTTCCTTTTGCTGCGATTAAACTACGCCCGAGGGGACACTGCAAATAATGCAAATAATCGCAGTGAAATCAATGGAAATGGACACAATGATGCTGAAGAACAACAATTTCCACTGGAGGACGGCATTTTTGTGCTAAGAGATGACACTTTCGATTCTTTTCTTACCCAAAACCCAACGATTTTGGTCGAATTTTATGCCCCGTGGTCAGTCATTTTGAAATAAGAAGTCGTTTTATTTAATTGCCAACAACAAAACTAAAGGTGTGGCCACTGCAAGCAACTGGCCCCCGAATTTGCAAAGGCTGCCGCCGAATTGGCCCACTCGGTGCCGCTGGCCAAAGTGGATGCAACTGTGGAGACATTGGTGTCACAGCCCCCCCCCCCGTTCCCCATCATACAACAATAATTTATTTATTTTTAGCTTGCTGAACGCTTCAAAATCCAGGGATACCCGACGATTAAACTGTGGCAGAAGGGACAGACGGAGCCAAAGGATTTCGACGGGGAGAGAGACGCCGAAGGTTAGCGATCAAAATAATTGCATTTGGCCAAAAATCCAAGTGGTAATTTTGAAAGAAGTTTGCATTATTTTAGGGATTGTGCGCTGGCTCAAAGAACACACTGACCCCAACCACAAACCGCCGCTTGAAGAAGTGGTCGCGCTCAGTCGAGAAAAGTTCGACGATTTTGTCGGCAACAAACCGCTCGTACTGGTCGAATTCTACACCCCTTGGTCTGCACATTCCTTTCAATTCTTTTAATATCTTTTGCCTTTTAGGTGCGGTCATTGCAAGCAAATGGCACCTGAATATGAAAAGGCCGCGAAGCGTTTGAAAGTTTGAAATTATTTTAAACTGATTTGAACTGCAATCAATCGGAACCCTTCGATAATTTTGGCCCCAATTTTATTTTAACTAATTGCTGAAAGGGTGCTTTGTTTATCGACAAATGTTGTTTGTTTAAGAAGCACGGCATTCCCTTGGCCAAAGTTGACGCGACCGTAGAAAAAAAGTTGTCAGATGAATACGGCGTGAAGGGATTTCCGACATTGAAAATACTCCGAAATGGCCGAAGGTTCGACTACAACGGACCGAGGGAAGCCGAAGGTCAGTTTAGGTTTCGAATTGGGTCAAACCCGAATAATCAACCGCAGGGATTGTGTCCTTCATGTTGGACCAGGCTAAGCCAGCCGCCAGTCGTCTCAATTCAGTGAAGGAAATGCTTAAGTTTGCATCACCTTCCGATGTGACTGTCGTCGGCTTTTTCCCATCCGAAAATGGCGTTCTTTACGAAGCATTTGTTGAAGCGGCGGAAAGGACGCGTGGCGACTTTCTGGTTGGGTACACCGTGAACAGTGACATTGCGCAACATTTTGGCGCAAAACTCGGCGACGTGATACTTTTTCAACCCGAGGTGAGATGGCAAAAATGCCATCAAATGATCTACAGTTTTGTCAAATCAATCTCACAGTTGTTCCACTCGAAGTATGAGCCCAAGCGGAAGACTTTCCCAAGGGAAACGGCAACCGAAGAGGAGTTAGTGTCCTTTTGGCGTGACAATGGCACGCCGCTCGTCGGCCATATGACCCGCACCAACTCGGCCACGCGTTACTATCGACGCCCTTTGGTAAATACAACCACAAAAAGGATTTGTTGCCAAAGAACTGACAGGTGGCCGTTTATTATAACGTCGACTTCTCTTTGGCCTACAGAGATGGGACTCAGTATTGGCGAAAGAAAGTGTTGGACATTGCCAATAAAGTAAAATAAGTCAGACTAACACTTGCAATCCTCCTATTTCGTTCAGTACAGTAAACAAAAATACAATTTTGTGGTGGCAGACGAAGAGGAATTTTCCCAGGAATTAAATTCGGTCGGTCTTGGCACAAGCGGGCTGGAACAGAATGTTATCTTATTTGGAGCGGACGGCAAAAAGTATCCTATGGACCCGGACAAATATGACGAGGATTTGGAGCAAAATCTTGTCAATTTCCTTGAGGATATTAGCAAAGGTCGCTTCTAAAATTGATAAACAGACCAAAAACGATCATTTAGGAAAGGTGAAGCCATTTATTAAGTCTCAACCGGTGCCGAAAGCGGATAAAACGGGCGCCTCTCCAGTTAGGACTTTGGTGGCAGAAAATTTTGCAAAGACTGTGGACGATGAGGCAAATGATGTGCTAATTGAATTCTATGCCCCCTGGTACCTTACCAAACGTACAACAAACAAAATAAAAATGATTTTAAAGGTGCGGCCATTGTAAAGTATTTGAGCCAAAATACAGACAATTCGCAGCCAAACACACCGCCGAGGAGCACAATTTAATTGTGGCCAAATTCGACGCCTCAGAAAATGACGTGCCCGACAAATATACCGTCGAAGGCTTTCCCACAATTTATTTTGCGCCCTCCGGGAAAAAGGACAAACCCATCAAATACAGCGGCAACAGAGACATGGAGGAGCTGGCCAAGTTCGTGAAGAAGCACGCGGTGGCGAGTTTCAAGAAGAAGGAAGAGCTATGAATGGAAGTGCGAGGGGCTATTTTGTAAGGGATTAGAGCCTGCCAAATGAGGAGAGAGGGATATGCTTAAAGCCAACTAAAATGAGGGGGAGGGGGCAAAGGACTAAGAGCCTGAAAATGAGAGGAGGGGGCAAAGGACTAAGAGCCTGAAAAAACAGTACAAACATAAAACATTGGGAAGGAAAGGAATAAACCTGGAGAATTCATTTTTGTATAAACTTACTAAAATATTTTTATTTGTATTTCCTTCTCGATGGAGAAATTTAATTTCTTTAGGCGGGAGTTTCAGCTCTGTCCTTTGTCCGTTTTGGAGCTAACTCTTGATTTTGATTTTTAATTTATTTTGCGCCTTTCATTTCTTCTGTGTCTTATTTATTTTTTTAATGGATGGGCTTAATTTAGTCCAGAGGTCCCATTTGTCCTTATTTGTAAGATTTGTCCTTATTTCAGCTCTTTGTCCTTATTTTTGTCTTATTTTTATGAATTCCAGGGAAAATTCTAGATTTTATGGCTATTTTTGAAAATAAAATTGTTTTTGAAGCGAATTTATACGCAAAATGTTAACAAGATTCACTATAATATTCAAAAAAATTTTTCCCCTCCACCGCCAGATCAATTCCTCTTAGCGATTACTGTTTTTTGGTTTTATTTTCTGTCTTATTTTTGGGAGGCCAAAGAAAATTCAGGCTTCCAATTTTTGCCTAAAAGTAAAAATAAGACGTAAAAAAGAACCAAATTTTGTTAACAAATCCAGTCACTTCACCCAAATTTTTCCCGGCGGCGCCTATCGGCACCACCGCCCCTCCCCCCGCCGCAGAAAGAAGTGTTTTTAATGAAAATGAGATGCGAAAAAACGTAGAAAATTAGCAAATTCTGTTAACATATTTGTTTAATTTTTCATAATTTTCCCGGCGGCGCCTATCGGCACCGCCAGACCCCGCCCAAATAAATTGTTTTTCTTTTCCAAGCCCTCAAATTGCTTAAAAAAATTGTTGGCGGTGAGGAATATGTCGCAAATGTTGATATTGTTGAAAAAATGCGAGATAAAGCCTCAAAACAACGTTTAAAAAAATGTTCTTATTTTGGACCCCAAAATCTTATTTTTAACCTTTGATGTCCTTATTTCCGAAAAATTTTGATGGGACCTCTGAGTTAGTCAATGCTTTTCCTTCTCATATTTATGTATAAAGGAAAAATTACCAAATTTGTTGTTAATTAAGGAGTTTAAACAATTAGTTAAAACAACTTTTTTTCCCCCAAACCCAGAAAATATTAAACAAACATTAGATAACTGCAAAATGTGATAAATATTGATGAATGATTATTAATGCCTAAGTTATTGCTGACACAGCAGGGCAATGAATTAGATTGATACACATTTAATTGCAAATATTATCTGACGTTTATTTGAGTCTGTCAAGTATTTTACGTGAGTTACGTGAAATTTTACGTGTAAAATTTCAAATTAAAAAAAATTATTGTGGGGGCATAAATTCCCCAATATCATGTAAAATCGCATCAAACGCATCAACATTCCGATGTTTAACATCTTGGCGCCACAAAAATTCGCAGAAGTAACTGTCCAACATTTGGCGGTGGGTGCCACTCTGAACCTTATTACGCATTTTTGCTGCTGCCGACATTCATAAGAAATTCAGCAGCGTCCAATTCATTGGAGCATAACGGGAGGAGAGACTCGAAATTATGAGGCATTTTGGAGGAATGATCTTCCAGCTCATTTCACCCCTTTATATCATGTACATTTAGAAGCTTTTATGTATCAGTCACAGATTAAACATAATAAGACATTGGAGACCAACGAACATGTGAAAAAATAATTTTTTTTAAATTTGAAATTTTACACGTAAAATTTCACGTAACTCACGTAAAATACGTGACTGACTCAAATAAACGTCAGATTCGTGTTCAGCGCTTAAAATTACTCTAGAAAAAAATTAAAAAAAATTTTTTTTCAGGGGGGTGGCAAAACCCATAAGTACCAAAATTCCAAAACAGGTACTAAACTAGCTCACTAAATATCCCTAATTTGTACAAATGTCCTCTGGTTCTAGTGACCCAGAAGAAGGTGAAATTGCTGCTGAACTTTAAGAAAAGAAAAAATAAATTCAAATAAAATAAAACTAACATTTACTGTCAAAAAGTCCGGCGCCCGGCAGATTTCCGAAATCAGAGTTCGTTTCCCCCTAAAAAATATAAATTCATTTATTTGTTCAATTAGTGATTATTCCTCAGTAAACAGCAGTTAGTTGTTGTTTGTAGCTTATTAGCTGATGACTGATCAATTAATCATCGATTATTTGTAATTTGTGTCTCTGCCGCTGTTCAGTCAGTTAGCAGCCTTTCAACACAATCACACAAATGTATTATTTGTTATATTCAGAAATTAATCTTTGAAGCTGGTTGTTTTTTAAGGAAATAGTAAAGAAAAGGGAGGAAAAGCAAAAGCCCATAACACTAACAAATAAGGGAGACAAAGGCACAAAGGGCGACAAAAAGGCACAAAGGGTGACAAAAAGGCACAAAGGGCGACAAAGGCACAAAGGGTGACAATGGCACAAAGGGCGACAAAAAGGCACAAAGGGTGACAAAAAGGCACAAAGGGCGACAAAGGCACAAAGGGTGACAATGGCACAAAGGGCGACAAAAAGGCACAAAGGGTGACAAAAAGGCACAAAGGGCGACAAAGGCACAAAGGGTGACAATGGCACAAAGGGCGACAAAA
>JAKKIK010002710.1:0-10141 GCA_024500135.1 Heterodera carotae
CGTCAACGCTTCACGCTGTACATATTGGTCAGCAAAGTGAGCCGAGAGAGAGAGAGAGAGATAGTAATCTCCCCAAGGGATTATTGGCTGCTGGTCCGGCTAACGGTCCGAACGCCGAATGCGAAAATTCGAATGCCGAAAATTCAAATGACTAATAGAACAAACATAGTCCGGACACCGAACAGAACAAAAATTATCCGAATGATGTCGAAAGTCTAAACGCCTACCGTATTTTCTCTAATAGACGCCCCGGGCGTCTATTTTTCAATACCCCCTTGAGGGGCGAGGGCGTCAATTAGAAGGGGGGCGTCAAATAGAGGAGGGCGTCTAATAGAGAAAATACGGTATGCTACGGAAGTAATTTCCTTTTTCAAGAAGAGGTGTCCTAAGTTTAAGCAAGTAAGTTTTAAGAACTTACAACGAATTCGGTGATCGAGCATTTGTTATTCGTTTTTTTTTCTTCAATTGCGGCATTTATATTTTCGGATTTTCGCTGTTCGGACATTTTGGATCCATTCGGTGTCCGGACTGTTTTTGTTTTATCCGGCATTCGGACCATTCGGCGTTCGGATCAGAAGCGGCTGGCCCAAAACAATTCCAGAAAACTATTTTTTGAGCATTTAACAAGCACTGCGGATATGGTAAGGATGATAGATGATCTCTCTCAAGATTTCGTGGAGGGAATCGGCAAATTTTTGGTTTCAGGGGGGGGGGTTGGGAAAGATTTTTCCTTTTTGCTGCGGAAAAGCAATTTTTTTTTAAATTTTTCGATTTCAGGAGGGAGGTCCCCCCCCCCCCCTCCCCCTGGATACGGCCTAATCTCTTTCCCCCTTTTAATTTCAGATTTTTCCCGGACTTCTCGCATTAGTAACGAGTATGATGGAGCTGTCTTTGGTGCAAAATCTGATGCCAAAAAGTGTTCGCGTCATTGTGAATAAGGCATTGAGCGCAGCGGTACTTAGCAACTTCTGTATGCTCAACATCCGTTTTCATAACTTCGCATTGGCTGCAAACAGAGCACACGCCGTGTTCTTCCCATTCCATTACTCACAAAAAATCACAAAAAAGTAACAATAATATAATTATTAATATCTGAATTCGGATATTTTATAAATATTTATTCACAAATTTAGGGTCCCTTTTATGAGTTCATAAATTTTATTAGTAAGCCCAACAAACTGTGTTTAACTTCCTTTTTAATTAAGATTTATTTTGGTTCAATGTTTGAAAGCAAATGCAAAAGCACACATTGGACCAAAACAAAACTAAAAAGGTAAACAAAATTCATAAAAGAAATGGGTTTGATAAATACCAAATTTGAATCCCCCAATTCCACACTATTACTGTGCATGAATTCATTAATTGATATTATTAGGGCTGCTAAAAAAAAGGGACAAAGAATCGCGCGCCATAAAAAATAGGCATTCAAAAACGAATTTTTTTCCAAGAATTCTCAAGTTTATTAAAAATCAACAACTTTCTTGTAAACCTGATTATTTAGAGATATATTTTTTTAACTTTGGATAGCAAAAAGTCAATTTAGGGATGTAGTATTCGGTATCGGTGTTTTGGTAAAATACCGATTAGCGATTAAGCCACGGTAAATATACATAAAAAACGCCAATGTTCGTTCAATATCGGGTGATTTACAATATCGGGTGCAACTCCGGGCTAAACCGGACTAATGCGATGCGAAGGTTTTGAAAAAATTTGATCAGATTTTGTTTAAAAAATCAATATTTTTAATCAATTTGTATTTGGTCTTAAACAAACTTAAACAGGGTTAGCATAGATAAATCCTAGTAAATTGGAGAACGGGTAGCGGGTTCATCGGTGCCGATAGACGCCGATGCGAAAATTTTGACATTTTTTAGCGAAATTTGAATAAAAATTAGCACAAAATTGCACTAAAAAGCATCCTAATTTTCCTTAAGATTTTCATTTTAAGTTATTTTTCCCAATCCCCCCCTGAAACCAAATTTGCCGATTCCCCCCACGATTTTTTTTTCTGGATATGGGCTTGAGACAGATCATCTATCATCCTTACCATATCCGCAGTGCTTGTTAAATGCTCAAAAAATTAGTTTTCTGGAATTGTTTTGGGCCAGCCGCTTCTGATCCGAACGCCGAATGGTCCGAATGCCGGATAAAACAAAAACAGTCCGGACACCGAATGGATCCAAAATGTCCGAACACCGAAAATCCGAAAACCAGCAGCCAATAATCCCTTGGGGAGATTACTATCTCTCTCTCTCTCTCTCGGCTCACTTTGCTGACCAATATGTACAGCGTGAAGCGTTGACGAGCCAATTTGAACACCGGATAAGCGCACACGATGAGAAACAGCACACCAAGGGACCAATAGGTGACCGCCGTGTATGCCATCGGTGGATTACAGTTTTATCAGTTGTGCAATTCATTTGGGGGGAGGGGCAAATGATTCCAAAATCTTTAAAATAAAATATTTAATAATTATTTGAGCCCAATTAGTGCCACACTTTTCATACAGCAGATTAGCTTATTTTTTTGTTGATTTTTGAGTACAAAAGCGACCACACATACACAAATATCATTTTTGTAGTCCATCCATCCGTGCCATCCATCCATAATTTGTTGGGGTAATTGTTGAAAATGTGTGCCCGACAAAATTAGATGTGAATGGCACTAATTAATGAACCAAGTGTGTTGTGTATTATGACCGCTGTGGGAACCGAACTTGAGCCACCTTTTTGTTGAGTCCGAGTGACTACCATTTGATCAAATGGTAGTCACTCGGACTCAACAAAGTGGACGGTGATAAAAAAGTCTTTGGACAAAACTTGACTCAAATTGCGTCAATAGAAAAATGCGCTTATTATTATATTTCGCGCGATTTAACTTTTATTTTGTTCGGCAGTGGGAAATGCCCTTTGGAATGAAAAAAGGTTTGATTTGTAATTTCTAATACCAATTTAAATATTTTGTGTGTTAAAAAGTCAACATATGGTTGGAATATTTAAAGAATTCGGAATTTACAAACCAAAGATTCGAATTTATTTGGTAAGGAGAGGGGTAGACGTGCTGAAGGCGACACCTGGGCCTCGAGCTTACTTTTGACATAGTGATTATTTATTTCGGAAAATTTTCGGTGGGGAACCCTGCTTATACTTATTTGGTAGCTATCGTTTCGAGTGTCGAAAGCAATATAAATTTCTTCAGACTGCTTTGTTCTTTAATAAAATGCTAGGGGTTTGAACAAAAATTTAAAAAAAATGGAATCAAATACGTTTTCTAGAAACCCTGCCCCTTCCCCTAAAACAGAGACCTCCTTTTGAGGGGGGATTGAAAATACACAATTTTAACTTTTTTACATTTTCTTTCTTACCACATTTTGCTACAGACTCTGACGCCGCAAAAGTGAAAAGACCCGAAACCCGAAACCGAAAGCCAAAAAACCCGAAAAAAACCGAAACCGAATGCTGAAAATTTTTTTCAATTATCGCTATTTTAAAAAAATTTTGTTTTTGCTCGAATTTTCCATAAATCGGCTAATTTTTTATCATTTTTCAGACATTTTTTCGTTATTTATTTTGCCAAATTTCGGTCCCCAAACCCGGATTCGGGCAAAAAGCTGAAAAGTAAAATTTGTAAAAAGTATTTGGCAGTAAGTAAAATGTGTCAAAAAAAATTATGTTTTTATTTTATGTCATCTTATGTATGATAAATCAAATTTTTCAGCGTAACAAGAGGTAATTTGTTAAATTGATTAATTGTCGGATTAATACAGAGGCACCATTTTTTATTTCTTCAAAATAAGCAATGTCAAAATTCATTTAAGTCCAAAAACTTATGCCACAAATAAACACATGTAGCTGAAATAAGCACACTTAAAATTCAAAGAACCAAACCCTCAATATTCAGAATCAGCTTTTTTTGTTTGCAAAAAGTTGTAAAAAGTAATTTAAATGAAGTCCCTTAATTGATTTTCGAAATTATTTAATCAATTAGGGGACGACAATTACTTTTAAATCGAGGCAATATATATCTGTATATTTTTATAACCTTTCTAGAACCAGTCCCGCGATTTGTACCTTCATTTACAGCACTAAAAAAAGCTAGAAAAAGGGAACGATAAAAATTAGTCAAAACAAAAGATCTAATTTGAATTATTTAATAATCGAATAGAACAGCAACCTCGAGAAGGTATCAAAAAAGAACCCCCGGGAGGGGGGGGGGGGGGGGGTGAGGCGGGGGGTTCTTTCGGCAAAATACGAAAAGACCTATTTTTTAAATCAATCTTGGGTTTGGTGACAAAAAATTTGGCGCCGGTCAACTGGCCAAGACTAAGCAGCACATGGTGATTATCCGTGTTGGAGGATTTGCCAAGACTGAGCAGCACACGGTGATTATTCGTGTTGAGGATTTGTGGAAATTACGGTGAACTTTACTTGAATTTTAGCCATAAACTTTCTTAGAACAGCCGAACCAAATGATGGCAAATGAAGTTCAACGCAGTCAACGTCACAACATTATCCCAAAATCAATCAATAATTCTAAAATTAGGTTGCACACCAGGTATGGGACCGGATTCCGAAAATGAAAGTCAGGGGATTCCGGACCCCTCCCCCATTCTGAATCTGTTATTTTTTGTCTCTTTTTCTAATTACTCAATATTCAGTCAAAATTCGTTTACAATCCCACCTATTTTTTGGAAAATTTTTCTATTTCCTCTAATAGTACCCCCGGGTAGGGTACTATTAAAAAAAACGAAAAATGGGAATCGGGCCCCAAAAAGTTCGGGTATAACGGAATCCGGTTTCATCTCTGTTTGTTTTTCCCGTGGACATTTCCAATTTGTGCTTAACGTTTCCTCAAAGCTGTATTGGCTCCCCTGTACTGAGTATTAAGTAAAGATTCAAAAGATCCAAAAATAGATATAATTGCTGTCACTCTGGCAAAAAATGAATTTTTTAACGCTACATAGATGCAAAGTGACTGTTTTTGTAATTTTTTTTTCAAAATGTCTAAAAACCGCTGATCTGGTCGAAAATTCAATATTAAAGAAAATTTTTTAAAATGCTTGTAGGGGATAAAGGCCGAAAAACTGAAGACAATTAAAATATTATAAAATGTAATTATGTACATATTATCTTGAAATAATTAAATAAGTCACACAATGTGGAAATGAATGAAATGAGCAACCAAATATAGAAATTTTTTTTTAAAATTGTTCGATATGGGTTAGGGATTCGAAATTAAGCGAAGTAGATCTCGTATTCGTGATCAGCAGGCCTGAAAACCCCCAATGCAAAAGTGGAAAAAATTAATGCATCATTCGATGCACAATTTTCTTTTCTAGCAATGGCGAAATATTTTTATCGATTAAATAAACAGCGATTAAACGTGAAAATGAGAGGAAAAGATTTTTGTGTTTTTCTCTGGCTGCGAGAGATGCACTCACCGCTCATTCAGCCATTTCTGTGACCCACTCTTTGTCAACACAGTGCGGTTGACCGCTCTCTCTGTGCAATGTCCACCCCAAGTTACGGCGCCAGTCCATGTTTTTGGATTAAAACTTTTTTCTTAGGCAAAAAATACTTAGCTAATATTGATATATTTCAAATGCTACCAAATTGTAGGATTGATTGAGTAAAAAAAAGTTATGTCCAGAAAAACATGGTATGACGGCAGACAATTGTCCACATGGGGGATGATGATCTACAATTGATTTTTTTTTAATGTGATATAATTTTCTCCCGCTTTAGAAAGTCAGTTTCTGGTGTGGTCTCGCGGTGCGGCGGCGGTGCCGCCCCCTCAGCAGCAACCAACTGCGGTTGGTTGCCGGTTCAGTTTGTTGCCGGTTGGACGCGAAAGAAAAGCCAACTCGGAATATCAGGTTTTATGGGAGATTGAGTTGGGGAGGGGAGAGGCTCAAAGGTACTATTTAGTTTACGTGTCCCAAAAATTTTTTTTACAATTTTAGAATACAAATAAATACGACTTTGAAGGGTTGTTAATGGTCTCAGATCAAGGTCCAATTAGCCTGATTTGTGAAACCTGAATTCGAACCAAAAGTCGAAACTCAAAAAACAAAGTGAAACATAGGTGTCTCAAGTCACCGTACTCTTGATTTGAGACCATTAAATCCCTCAAAGACCTCTTATTGGTATTTGAAAATTTTGTAAAAAAATTTTTTTTAGTGAAAAACTCGCACAGTATTTCGCTGTGGTTTCCGAGTTTGGGTCCTGGTTTCGAAAAATTAGACTCGTCAAAACAATGCAAAAATGATTATCCTTCAAACACAGGCATGTCCGATTTGGTGAAACGCATGTGTCGGAACTTTGCCATAATGGTCAATGAATTTGGCTTTGTGCCAAACGGAGGACGCATTTACTACAACAAACGTTCACAGCCCTCATTCTTCATCTTGTGCGTCCATTTGTCAGACACATAAATTTGGCGGTGCACCCAAAAACGCCGCTGCCAAAACGCCGCCGGAAAAACGGCACCGTCGAAACGGCGCCGTCAAACGCCGCCGGCCAAACTTTAAGGTCCGTAGCGTTTGAAACTAAGTCAATTGGTCCAAACTTGGTATTATTAGAATGCTCTGCATGTTTAGAAGGTACATGAATAAGCAAAAGCTAAGCAATAGCACGAATATCAAAAAATTTAAGACTCATAAATATTAAAAAAGTTTTTCATGGATTTTATTACGTAATCCGATTTTTTATTGTCTAAATGCTCTTATTTATATCTTCTAATGATGCAAAACATTCGAATAATACCTTTGAAACAACTGACTTAGTACATATCAAACGCTATGGATTTTAAAGTTTGGCCGGCAGCGTTTCGGCTGGCGGCGTTTTTTCCTGCTCTGTATTTTCGGGTGGAATAAATTTTTTAAAAGTCATTTGTTCTGATTGCCCCAACCCTCTCATCAAAAAGGGGTCCTAATTGACAAATGGATAGCTAATATATGGTCATTGAGAAATAGAATCCCCCGGGATATTATTAAAGTAGTCTTTTGTTAGCAACTCTCTCCATCCGACGAATTAAAAAAAGAGATTTATAAAAATTTGTCAAATATGTACATAAGTTTTCTCATTTCATTAGAATGGTCTATGGTTATTTTGCGGCCACTGGCGACATCGAATTCTTGAAGGAAATGCTTCCGACTCTCGATAACGTAAGATGTCGTGCAGTATAGATCATGGGTATGGTCGGGAATCGAGTCTTGGGCCTGGTCGGGTCTCCGGGGGTTTCAAATCCTGATTTATCATGACATAGTCCAAATCTGAGAAACTAAAAAGTCTTGTTTATTGGGATTGTCCTGATTTTTTAGCCAGTTGTTCTTTTTTGGTTCTGATTTCATGAAATTCTCAAAAATTGGAAAATTTATAAATTTGCTTCGGCGTTCTGTATAAGGACAAATTGTCAAGTAATGGGTTGGGGATCAGAGGGACATCCGAGGTCGAACAACCTCATCAAACGCCCTTAGATGAAATCTTTTTTCCCTTTTTAGGAAATGAATTTTTGGCCTAAAAACCGCGCAGTTTCGGTTGAAGTTCAAAAGGGAAAGAATACGACTTTTTACCAGTACAGAGCAGACAGCAGTGTAAGCTTTCCAAATACTGTATTTCCTGTATTAGAGTCCCTCCCCTCTAGGAGTAGACCACCCTTCTGCTGAAGGAGCGGTTTAATAGAATCCAATCTCGCATTTAATAAAGCGCTCTTTTGGGGGGTGTTCGAAAAATATAGCACCCGGGGTCTCTAATACAGGAAATACGGTAAGACATTAAATGGATGTTTATAAATTGTTTCGTTTGTTTGTTCAGGTCCCCCGTCCGGAATCGTTTTGCCAGGACGTGCACGACGTCAGACACATCAAGGACTTTAAGGAAAAGTCACGCATTTGGCATGAAATTGCTTCGACAGCTGAGTCGGGCTGGGACTTCAGCTGTGAGTGGAGGCGGGGGGGGGGGAAGGGGAGGAAAAGCATCACTTTTGGGCGCTAGGACAAAAGGCCCAATGGACAAAAGATCCAGTCAGCCAAAAACGGACAAAAGGTCCAATTTGCCAAAATGATCAAAAGGTCCAATTTGCCAAAATGATCAAAAGGTCCAACGGTTAAAAGATTTAATGAACAAAACGTCCAATCACCCAAAATAGAATTTGTGGAAATTTTCTTGATTTTGGTCGACTAAAATTAATTATAAACCCTTTATTTTTTATTTTGCTATGTACTTGTTACAATTTTCGAAATTAAGGCTTGAAAATCGAGCGACCGTTGTTGGATTTCTTTTTTAAGACGGAATTCAAGTCCTTTTTTTTCGGAATCCTGTTACCTATCCAAATCCCTGGTTGATATGCGGCAACTTCGAATTGATGTCCCATCTACACCTCCAAACCGGTTGATGAAAGTGTTTGTCACAAAAATTATGGGTTGCACCTGCTGCTGACCCTCCTCCACTGGGGCGCAAATGTCAGGAACCGGTTCAGAGGCCGGGTCGGGGAACAAAGCCCTAAATGTCGGTGACTGAGTCGGCTGTTGTATCAGTGAAGGAAGCCTAAAAATCCCGGTGTTAGATCGGCGAAGTAAGCCAAAAATTCGATGCCGGACCGGGGATGGAATCCAAAACTGACTGGACCGGCCAGAAAATAGGGACCTGGTCTGATCAGAATATCAGTAATGAATGCCGATGGTCGGGTTGGTCGGTTGCCGGGGACGCAACCGATGCCCTTGCAAAGCACCATTTTACACACACTCATCATTAAGGCAATACTGAAAAGGCCGCCGAATACCATACCAAATTCCAAGAATTTCGGGATGCTGTTCATGATTTGTTCTACAAAGACGGCGGCTGGTACGACTACAACCTGAAGGAGAAAAAACTGAACGAGCGGTAGTTGCAAAAAAAAATGTGATAAACCCGGTTTTCCGGTTTCATTTAGGCCCCCTTTTTGCCACTATACCATTCGAAACCTAACTAAATTTTCTGTCTTGTTTTACAATTGAGACTAGAAGCCAGGTTCCGAAATTCGGGATTTTTGCGTTTCATTTGGATTTACAGGATTAATCTTGTGGGTACGGAAGTAATGCCAAGTCTTTAGCCGGGTCCGTTTTTCTTTTATATTGCGGCCCCCTTGAAACTTTTATACCCCTTTTGCGGCCTCCTTGAAACTTTTATACCCCTTTTGCGGCCTCCTTGAAACTTTTATACCCCTTTTGCGGCCCCCTTGAAACTTTTAAACAAAAGGTCGTTTCTAGGGTAGTTTAAGTTACGAATGTGATCTTTTTTTTTCAATTGCGAATCCTGGACCCGAATTCGACCAATTGACATAAAATACATAAAAAGCGCTCGATGAGAAAATCGATGTAAATTAGTTAGAACTCGATCCGAAGCCATTTGAGCATTAGCCGACTGAGTCCCAGTGTAAATGGATTTTCAATATCAGCGGTCAAAAAAGCAGCCAAGCTGTAGGGACAGAATTCAAAATCTAGCGCAAATCGATTTCATTTGTACTGGGACTCAGTTGACATGTGCTCAAAGGAGGCCGATCGAGTTGAAACTGGTTTAGATCGTTCTCTCTCGTTGAGAGCTGTCGATTGAAACCTAATTTGCCAGGAATTGAATGTGGTGTTCGAATTCGGGTCCGGAAAATAGCAATTGGCAAAAATTCATTAAATTTCTCGGCGAGAGAAACTCAATGGTACTGTTTTTATATTCCGGCGAACAAAATGAACCCAGTTTTGACACCTTAAAGTTGCCAGTCGATCAACGTGTTTAGTATCGTTTGAAAGCTATTGAGGAAGTAAACCGTTATGAAATTTAATTTTTTTTGTTATTTACACATGGGTTAAATTTTGGCGTGTGGTCACATAGAAGGAAAGTACCCTTTATACATTTAAAATATTTCGAGCGTTTTAAACGAATTATGGTAAAATAATTTTCCAAAATTTTTGAATTCAAATAGTGCGGGGTTCGGAATTGTACAAAAGGGATATTGGATTTAAATTCAACTATAGCGGTTCAGAATAGTTTATCTCGTCATTTGCCTTCAATTGATAATGAATAATTGGAGTTTAGTGATTTCCAATCATTTTTTGGTTTATAATTAGCATTTTTTAAACTTAACGGTCCAATAACTCAACTTACTTGGT